>JASAMX010005465.1:0-47402 GCA_030248175.1 Microlaimidae sp. YZB2_3
TTATTGTATATCGTGTATACCCTTTGTAGGTCCCTCCCAGAATCTATGTGAGGCAAGGATTACAAACTTGTAAAATTTGCGATTAAAAAATAAAAATCAATTATTGATATTAAAATGACGGAACGGACACCACCTCCTCATTTAAAAACCTCAACCATAGGTCAAGGCCTCAACCCACTTAGAGGTTCGGTGGGTGATCCAAATATTGAACAGTCAGCAGGTAGGGAGGACATAAATAACCGTGTTTTAGATATTCCAGCCAATGCAGTAACTTTCGATGTACCAAGTACATCAAAAATTAACCCAGCGGGACCGCGGGACATGCTAAGCAATACCGCTCTTCAACCCACTGTTTTGAATAGGGGGGAGACTGGGTTATCCGAACGGTTGACCGACCCTCCTACTTCAGTTACTACAGATGCAAGACGCAGGACAAAAGTCTCCAAAACAGCAATATCCGATGAAAAGGAAAAGCAGCGCCAGATAGCAAAAGCCAAGGAGCGCGAGGAACGGGCCAAGCGTCGCCAACTTCGACGAGATTCATCAATAAGGAACGGTCGGTCCACTCGGATAACCGGTCAAAATGGGCAAACCGACTCGCCAGGAGACCTCGTTGGGATAAATATATTTAGTAACCAAGGGGGAAATCTTAACCGAGAAGAAGAAGAAGGCGAGGTCTTCTCTGCGACCGGTGCGCCCCCGGAACATGAAGGGTCGTCGCAGACTGTTAAAACAGTTAAAGGTCGTAAAAAGGTTCAAAAAAGTCAGTTTTCGACTACGGAATCCTCAGAGGATTCAGACAATTACCAACCTCCTTCCAGGCAGGGGGGGGAAGTGGGGAACTCCCAGTCCCGAGGGAAACCCCAACCAAACCCTAAGCTTGAAAACCTCGAACAGCAAGTAGCAAAATTGGCACAAGTCATAGAAACCGCCATGACCCTATTTTTGAGAAATGAGCAAAGGCTCCAAAAAGTTGAGCAAACGCAGCACGATGTTGCGGGGATGAATAGTGGTGCGCGGGGTTATCCGAGCGCTCCTATTCACCCCAATACATTGGCTGAAACCGTCCCAAAGTCTCAAACTGAACCTCCTTTACAAACCCAAAATCAATATTTTTTGTGCGACCAAAATTCAGCAGTGCCACCTTTTTCTCAACAAAAGAAAACTCGGTATATGAAATACGATTTCGCCAAACTCTTCTCCCCCTCCGTTAAGAAATTTAGTGGTGAAACAAACACCATAGCTTTCGGAGCTTGGCTGAGAGAATTTCAGTCCATAATGGAATCAGGAGGAGTAGCGTGGGAAGATTGAGTCCTCTATATAGGCCATGCCCTTGAAGAACTAGCCAAACAGACTGAATGATAATCTAGACGCGTATATTCGAGACGACTATAGCCTAGTCCTTGAGCAGTTGCAGGAAACTTTTGAAGACTTAACGGGTACCGTTGCTGATCAGTTGCATACCAGAGTGCAGGCAGAAAATGAAACAGTAGAACAGTTTGCTGTTCAAATTTGTAAGCTTGTCAATGCAGCTTACCCAGCGGAAGCATACTCGCCTGTGCAGCGTGATGAAAATCGTATTCATTACTTCTGGAACGGTTTAAAACCCGATATTAAACGTGAGCTAGGCATGGTTGATCGTCCAACTAAATATGTGCAAGCAGTTCCTAAAGCTAGTAAGGCTAAAGATTTAATCAAGGCGGACTTGAATAAAAAAACTCTTGTCGCATACTCCGCGCCAGCATCTTCTTCTCAACGTGGTGGGAGAAGTCCCTCCTACCGCGGGGGGAGGAATGCTCGCGGGATATCGCGTCAAGGTGCTAGTAATGGAAATAACCCGCGAAATCAGAACGGACAAAGCCGTCCTATCGATAATCGACAACAAGCAACAAATAGTCAGGTGGTTAGCAATCCTCCTGGAAACACTTCCGATAGACAGTGGACACAGGATGGACGTCCTATTTGTGATTATTGTAATCGTATAGGTCACACAAGTCGTAATTGCTGGTTTAAACCCGGAAATAATAGGGGTAATTATAGAAGGGGTCAAACGTCTTTTAATCGGGGAACAAATAATAACAACAATAGGTTTAATAACCGCCAATTTAATAATAATAATAATGGGTATAATGATGTTCGCCAACAAAATTACCAAAATCCAAATAATTATCAACAACAAAACTATAACCCTCAACAAAATAATTACCAACAACAAAATTTTAATAATTCTAATAGTGGCTATGCGCCTCATGTTTTACAGCTGAACATGGGAAACGGTAGCTACCAAAACGTGCAACAGGGTCCTTCAAACCAAGTAGCGGCAGCCGCACCGCCTGGTATTACGGGGGGTCCGAGTGTCGCTGCAGCAACAGCGGGATCTAGAATTCCACCTGCGGTCGGATCAGTTGAACCAGTTTTTCTGCGGGAAGAGAAGGATCGATACGGTTTTTCTCTCTTCCGTGGGGAAGCCCCAACCGACTCCGCCCAAAGAGGGAGTTCTGCTAAAGCGCTAAATATTGATGGCCCCAGCTGCACGGTTGAACCAATCCAATTTTCTTGTCATCATTTAGATACACTAGCTACTAACCCGTACATTTTGAATCCTTGGGAAATGACTTCAACTGCTGGAAAGAGACGCAGAGGTAGACAAGAGGATACTACGTCTGAGAGTGTCGTAGGTGGTGAGGAGCAAAATGCAGTAGTTGGGGGGACAGCAGGTCAAAATATAAGTTCCCACCCAAACCAACCCACCCTTACGGCGCAGGCGGAATCGGTCCCACAAAATAATTTGCAGGATAGTTCGCTATCTATCACTCCGTCCTCAGTACACATAACTGAGTCTTTAGACAATAATTTACTAAATCTGGACGACCAAATTACGCTCTTAATGGGGTCTATAATATCCCGAGTTGAAACAGAAGTGTATACTGCTAACACTTCACCAAGCGATTCAACCCTAACAGCAAACACTGTTGAATTGTTTGATTCTTGCTTACATTTAGACACCAAATCGAACGACCATAACATAGAACTGGATATTAATTTCATGAATAATTTATCTGACGCTATTTTTCGCAATAGTGGGCAGTTTGTTGATGAACATTCCTGGAGCATGGACCAACCCGGATCTTTGACCTGGGGTGAAGAGATGCCCCTGGTGAATGCTTCGTCTTCCAGCGACAGCGTCTTAATCTGGGAAGATGAAGTCGTTGTGCACCCATCACTGCCCTATTCCCCCTCTCAAGTAGAGGCCAATCCTTCTCAAGTCCCCACCGTAAAATCTCAAAGCGTCAACCCAACTCCCCAGAATGCCAATAACAAACCAGAATTCAATATATATGATCCTAATCGCGAACCAAGGCCGGTTCCACAATCGACAGAAGAAATAAACATGGAATATGGTCAACCTTTGCAAGAAATGCGTATAACCATAAATGAACTGCATCACCCCATAAGTACTAATTATTACGATCCTGCTTGGACATCATTCGACAGTGAGCAAAGCCTCAAAAGTGGTTCATCGGCAGAACCTCATGAGTGTATATGTGGTGCAATCCACTGTATTCGGGCGCATCCCCCTCATAGAGTTTCACCCTCTAGAGAAGTCGACCAAAGTGAAGGCGAATCGTCTACTGGAGCTAGCGATTTCGAAATCCCAGAAACAGATTCTATAACACGTCGAGCTGCGTTTAAACGTCGTAAGCATAGATACAGACGGTATCCCTGGGAACAGCATGAACGTGATCTAGTCACGTGGGCATGGGACCGCGCTCGCGGTAATTCTTTAGCGCTTCGTCCAAGTAGTCCTGAACCGCTTCCTGAAGCAGAGGTTAATCAACCAAGCCGCCCGCCATTAAACGTTCATCAGCTAAGAGCTCATTGTAAACGTGCCAAGGAAAGACAATGATTAAGAAAATTGGGTCATTCGGAAGAAGAGGTGCTGAGGTTATTACCACCTCTACCTCCGGCACCCAATCCAAGTTTGCGACAGCTAAACGCACTCCAATTTGAAAACCGTCGTAGCGCAAATTTTTTCCACAAGGATGGAACTCAACATCGTCAACTAGTAGGACGTAGATATTCACGTCGTTTGTTTCGTTTCGCTCCCAAAACTCGTCGTAATCGGGACGCCCCTTATTTAGTAGTAGTCTCTGTTCACGTGCGTGGCGTTATTCGTCCAATTGTAATTCGCACCCCTACCCATTGGATAACTACAGGTCCTGGTATGGAACGTCAACAAATTCCGCGTGAACAATATACCCTTCGTCGACGTTCAGAACCGCTTATGCTTCCTTTTCCGCGTCGCACAGATCAAGAATGGCGTTGTTAGGCGCGTGACCCGACAGAAAGCCACATTTCAATTGAAGAAGAAATGCATCGCGATAAAGACCCACACTTTCATCCACCTGAACGTCGCCCATACTACCGATTAAGACCAATGCGCACATATTTCCGTCAAACTCATTGTAGTCGCATTGCAGCACCTTCAGAAGATCCATATAGAGTCTACTACATGGATACAAAGAAAACCCGAGAAATTAGGAACACTTGGACGAAAGAAGAACAAGAAAATGCAGCGATTGAATATCGTTGGGAAAAATCCATGCAGTGCAAAACTCATTGGCAAATCGCAAAAGAAAAGATGGATCGTGAAAAGCGTGCTATGCGTAGACAAGTAAAAGCTAAAATGTTATGTCAAAAAATGGAACAGCAAAATAAAACCAAAGACACAACAGTCACTCACCATACTGCGGGTAAACAAGAACCTCACGGGATGATTGAAAGCCCTCAAATACCTTTGAATCCACATGGTAGAACGTGGATGGAACAGGAGCGAAGGGAAACACAGCGCTTTCCTGTTTCACCCCTGAGAGCCCTCGGCGCAGGCTTGCATGAGCCCAGATATAATGGTTTCAGCGCGACTACCATTATCAATATAATAATAGGTAATTATGATCGGCAAGTACGACAAGAAGCCGCTAACTTGGGCATTTGTGTGAGTAATCCGACAGCGGACCATACTCGATTCTCTCGAACGAGCGATATACCTACATTGCTTAATCAAATCACAGAAATTGAAGCTCGTCGCAAACAAAGGGAACAAGAAACAGAGTCTTCAGTTGTAATCACTATGGAAGACCCAATTATTGAAGAACCTCCAAGAAAACCAATCTTACCTAGACCACTCAAACGTAAAATAGACCGTAAAGATAGTAGGGACACCACTCTAGACTCTATAAAGGTACCTAAAACAGAACCCCAAGACCAACCAATAGATCTGAGTAGAGGTACTTGGCGGTCAATTCCGCATTTTGAAAACCGACAAACCCCTACTCAAAGGGTTCGACCGATCGGTGTCGTGACGGCTACCCAGCCGACCCTCACCCCGGAAGAACCAGAAGCAGGTAGTAACACTCCCATTTTCAGAGGCAGAGGACGCCCCGTAGTGGTTACTTTGTCCCCTCAAGCTTCGGGTACAACAACGGTGTTTAACGGGACCCAAAGTATGACAGGTCGTGGTCAACCGACTGCGCGTGTCTCTGCTCTCCAAAGTGCACCTTGGTTTGGAGTTGTGGCTCAACAAGAAGCCCAGCAAAATATCAGAGCAAGCATTCGTGCTCAACAAATACGTCGTATGATGTCTGCAATCGAGAATTCTAGAGAGCGGGAGGCACAGTTTCAGTATCCAACGGGTTACAGGTTACCTGCCGTTTTTCCACATCACTTATACGGCTCACAAATTTTTCAGGGTCCAACCCCTCCACAAACAAACGTAACACAAAATGTTACTTCACAAACCGCCACTTCTCCGTCATCGCGGTTATCTCATACCTTGGGGGGCCCTCCACCTTCAAAATCACCCACACCTCCAGCTCTCAGGATTCCTCTTCTGCAGCAGGTACAACCAAGGCCACCACAACCTATCATAATTACTACCCCAGCTCCCATGTTACACCTGTCTTCGCTAGCTCAAACTCAGCCTAGGCTGCCACTTCCTTCTAATACCTATAGAGTTGGTGCTCCACAGCCAATATCATCTTTTGGAAGTCCCTTATCACAATCTTCGTCGACATATGATACACTGCACCAGGTGACGGGACAACGTCCACCGCCACCTCGTCAAATGGCTGACACATTGTCAGGTCCCTCACGTCCGCGTAAACGTAAAAGCTTAAATCCTAATTCCCCAGTTTGGAGGACTAGTCCTAATTTAGGTACAACCCCATTGCTTCATATCAACCGTTCTTGACGTGGTATGGTTGCAAGGCTCGACCGTTCCACACCGCGAGATCCATCAATCCCAATTGCTCGTAAAACTCTGAGACCCTCTAAGCGAGGCGCTTTAGGTTATCGTGTGCCACCTCGTGGCATGGCTGCAGTAAGAATGGTGCGCACAACTCCTACTCAGCCACAGCCTGTAACCTCCGATGACTTACATAGTCATCAAAGCGTACATCGTCAGCGTGACGAAACACCAAAAATAAAAACCAAACAAGCTAGGAAAGCTTGGAAGCATATAATAAGTACAAAAATACCAGTAACTATCCCACAACCGTTACCAGCGTCATATTACCCAGACGCTGATCGACCGCCTAATGCGCCACGTTCTCGTAGGGATCTCCAACCCCCATCAGCTAGTAGGGGGACACCTTCGGACAGCGAAGGGTCGCTGCCGAAGAAACAAAAAACACATGGGGTACCTTTACGGGATCAACCCGATAAACAATTGCCACCATTTCTCAAACCGGGAGGTCCTGCATTAGCTCCAGTGTCACCACACCCATACGACCAACCACCACAAGTTCAAAATCCGCCAGTAGTCGATATTACTCAACCAGACTATGACAGCCGTGTGATCGTGCCAAGAATAACTCCTTCACAATGGCAAAAACGTCCATTGTGTAAGCACTCTTTTTTCACTCTTTTATTTCAAATACTAATTTTTAGTGTTCAAATAGTGCCGGTTGGTAGTCTGAATATCGATACTCCTAAGTGTGTTCAAATGTGTTTAGCAACCACTAGTGTTATGTTACTGCTACTCATTTTTTGTGTTTACTTCGCAAGACGTTACATTCATACACGTCCACAAAATACAAACATTATACACAAAGACATACCATTGACTTGCATCGCACATCCACAGCACTCAATTTTAACAGCTGGTAGATATTACAAGTGCTTGGGTACAATTGGTGCCGAAGGTCACCACTTTCGAGCATTGTTCGATACAGGAGCTTGCGTTTCTATTTGTAATGAAGACATAGCACTTATCCTATCTTCCACAGTGCAGTTTTTGCCTGTTAAAGCAGCCGTACAAACCTTATCTGGGTCTGTTCCCTTGTTAGCTGCTGGAAAAGTGCAGTTACAAATTGGAGGTATACGCCTCTATGAGACAATTTATATTCAACCTGCAAGTCCTGTTCCACTTTTGTTAGGAACGTCAGTTTTTCGTCAATTAGGCCATATAACGTTTGATTTTCAGAAAGACGTTATTAGTCTTCCTAATGGTACTGACTTGTCAATGGATCCTACACTAGTATATCCGACCAATAATATCTCTATTATTGCTCTGGATACTACTATCATTCCTGCACGGCATGAAAAATTATTATGGGCTCGTGTTAATGCTCCTTTGCCCAATCATGTGAATTTATTAATCGATTCTGCATTGCCTTCTTTTCTAAAAACAGGTCTTTTAGTAGCCAGAATTATGACTAAAAATCGCGAAGGTACAGCTCTTATCCAATTGCTGAATCCTACTACTTCGCCAATTACCCTGTATAAAAATACACGCATAACGGAAGCAAACGTTATGAATTCAGAATTAATTGAGGATGTATTAATTCGTCCAGAAGATGATCCGGATCCAAATACAATCATTTTTTCTGCACAACCGTCATCGAAACATGATCGTCCAACTGACTTTGACCCTGTCAAAGAAGTCAGTTTTGAAAAAAGTGAACTCACTGAAAACCAAAAAATTGAGTTAGCTAAGCTAATTCGTCAAAATAGTGACGTTTTTTCGTCTGGTCCTTATGACACAGGCAGAACTTCGTTGCTACGTCACGAAGTTGACGTTGGTGATAATCCTCCAGTTCGTCAGAAACCGTATAGAGTTCCTGAAAGTCAAAAGCAAATCATCTTTGATGAAATTGAAACAATGTTAGATAAAGGAGTTATCCAAGAATCGAAAAGCCCATATGCAAGTCCTATTGTAATTGTTCGCAAAAAGGACGGAACAAATCGATTTTGCGTGGATTATAGGAATCTTAATAAAATTACAAAAAAAGATGCTTTTCCACTGCCACGAATCGATGAAGTTTTGGACGCATTACGTGGTGCTGTATACTTTTCTACTCTTGATCTCCTGTCAGGATACTGGCAAGTGGAGATGAAGGAGGAAGATAAGGAAAAAACAGCCTTTATCAGCCCTACAGGAGGACTTTATGAATTTAATGTCCTTCCGTTTGGACTTTGTAATGCACCTTCGACATTTCAAAGGCTCATGGAGCTAGTTCTTACTGGACTTCGTTGGCAATCTTGCCTAGTCTACATTGATGACATCATTGTTTTTTCTAAAACTTTTGACAATCATCTTCGAGATCTCTCTACTGTTTTTCAGCGACTTCGTGCCGCACGACTTAAATTAAAGCCAAAAAAATGTACTTTTGGTAGTAAATCAGTTGAGTTTCTAGGACACATAGTTAGCAAAGATGGTGCAAAACCTAACCCTGAAAAGATAGCTTGCGTAAAGAATTTTCAAGTACCTCGTACACAGAAACAAGTACGCTCTTTTCACGGTTTAGCTAACTTCTATCGTCGATTCATTAAAAATTTCGCTCAAATAGCCAGTCCCCTATATACTTTAATGGGTAAAAAGAAGCGTTTCTATTGGACACCAGAATGCCAACAGTCATTCGAAGTGCTCAAAGAAAAGCTTTGTTCCACTGATATCCTTGCCTTCCCTGATTTTTCACGTCCCTTTTTATTGGCTACAGACGCCTCTAATACTGGCATTGGTGCGGTACTCTCGCAGGAGTTTAAAGACGGTGAGCGTCCAATCGCATACGCAAGCCGTAATTTTAGCTCTGCTGAGAGGAATTACGCCACCATTGAGCGCGAAGCATTAGCCATTGTATGGGCTGTGAAACACTTCAAGCCCTACCTTTGGGGTCATGCATTTACAATCACTACTGATCACGCCCCTCTTAAATACATCTTCACATCGGGTAGATGTACGTCAGAAAGGTTAAAACGTTGGGCATATCAACTTACAGAATACAATTTAGACAAAATCGAGTATAAAACTGGAAAGAGTAATGGGAATGCTGACGCATTGTCACGGATTCCACCGCCAGATGGTGCAGAAGCAGACCCTGATCCTCTGTTCCAGAACAAAGGTACACAATGTTTGTCTGATAAAGTAGCTGTATGCGTTAATGACATCAGCGTAGGACCTACTCACTCCGATAGGAGTCCTCCAAAGTTGAGCCCACCAGTCGTTGTTGGAGTTACCAATGATAAGACAGACACAGTCCCTTTCGTTTTTTCAAACGACATTGCCGATAACGATACTCTTGAGCTAATCAATGAGCAACAATTGGATCCCCAATTTCGAGATATTTACAAATATCTAGCTGATCAGGTACTTCCTAAAGCGAGAGCTCAACAAAAGAAAGTCATTCATTGGTCCAAAAGATACTTTCTTCGGAATGGTGTTTTAATGCATTCCTTAAATCAGAAACGACGCCGTAGTCCACAATTTGTTGGTCAAATTGTGTTGCCGCAAGGACAACGTCGTTTAGAAGCTCTTCGTTCAGCACATGACGATATCTTGTCAGCTCATCTTGGAACTCATAGAACCTTAGCTAATCTCGTTATCCGTTTCTTCTGGCCAAAAATGAGTGATGATGTAAAGAATTACGTCAAATCTTGTGACGTTTGTCAAAAACGTAAGTCAGATAGCCAAGCGGCTCGACCGAAGATGGTGCCTATCACAGTAGGTAACATTTTTGATCGTATCGCTATGGATATTCTCGGACCACTTACACAAACCGAGAGAGGTAATAAATACATACTCGTCATCACTGAATACTTGACACGCTACGCTATGTGTTTTGCGTTACCTGACCAAAAAGCTGAAACAATTGTACGCGTTCTCTTAGAAAAGGTCATAACTGTCCATGGTTGCCCTTTGGAGATTCTTACCGACCAAGGTACGAATTTCCAGAGCCAAATATTGGCACAGTTATGTGATATTACCAATACCAAAAAAATATTTACGACTGCATATCACCCACAGACAAATGGCCTCACAGAACGTTTCAATCGTACATTAACAGCAATGCTTACCCCTTATGTCAACGAGCATCATGATGACTGGGACTTTGCGTTACCCTTTGTAACAAGTGCTTACAATCGGTCACCACAAGAATCTATTGGGGAAAGTCCTTTTTATCTGATGTTCGGACGCGACATGCGGGTACCCATTGATGCGAAGTATGAATTGTCTCGCTCGCCTTACGTCGATTATGAGGATAACTATTTCGACCACGCTCGAGTAGTTATGACTCAAGCTCGTGACCTTGTAAAACAAGTGTTGCCGAAAGCACAAGAGCGTCAAAAGCGTAATTACGATAAAAAAGTACACTCCAAACCTATCGTAATTGGTAGTTTAGTCCTTAAACATAATCCAGCCATTAAAGTCACTGAATGTGCTAAATTCGTTAGTCGATGGACGGGACCCTATAAGGTCTTGAAAATTGACTCAGCGAAAGGCATCGCACAAGTTACACTTCTTTCTGACGATCATCAGAAAGTTGAGTGGGTTAACTTGCAGCGTTTAAAACCATATACACCCCGAAAAACCAATCCTACACCCGAACGTCGTATACAACCAATCAGACAGTGTAAAACACAATCCAAACAGGTAGCGTTCTGTGATCTATCACGCGTAGTTGCTAACACTCATTTTGAACCTAAGGTTGCTAGAAGCAGTAATCGTCTGTTTAATTGGAACGTATTATCTTCTTGTCCAAAAGACGATGATAGTGATGATGACTGGAAGCCAGAACGCAACGTCATACGCCCATATTCTACCGATTTCGAGGCTGATTGGGAAGGAAATCCAGAAAAACCCGACCACTTAAAACAGCCAAAACCAAAAGGAATGTCAAATAAAGAATGGCGTAATCGCTGTCGTTGTGCATATTTTGCTAAACGCCGTAGAGCTTGGTACGAGCAAAGGAAAGAAAAAGCTCGCAGGAACCTAGAACTCCAATCTCCTAGCCCAAAAGCTAAACCTCAACAGCCAACCATCATGGACAAAGTGATGGCTGAAATGGATGAGACTGTGTAGGTTCCTTGATGTTGTCATACGTATACCTGTCTTAAGTATAAAAAAATAGCACTTATATAACACGCATGCATACAAAACACACAGACATTCTAAAAACACAGAAATGGATGGTCCGTAACAGCCTTATCAACCGAAGTTACTACGTGAACACTGGAAGTTGTATATACGGAATATGAGGTAAAATTTATTGAGTGAGGATATTCCAGGGTCTGATCAACCCATTTCAATGGAATACAACTCAATGGGCCCTGAGAAAATGTTTTTGAACATAAATAAAAACGGTAAAAATAAAACGTATTGTGAATAAATAAATAAAAATCAAAAAAATATGGTTCAGAGATACCATATTAAAGCGCGCATAGTAGGATGGTTTGGCCAACCACATGAAAATGCGATATAAACGGCATAAATTGCATGTACATATTGTTTGTGAATAAATTAAATACGTTACGGATTGAAATTAAAAACACATGGATCTATAAGTTGATAGGTTGTATTTTATTTAATTCTGTTGTTTTTACAGTGCTACACTACACGACAGCGTAACGTATTCGCACAACAAAATAAAACCTTTACACTACTTGCCGTACCAATAACGTTTGAAAAAACTTTAAAATAAACGGTTATTGCAAATTTTTGCAACGTCACACAGGTTAAAAGCCATTTTCGCAAACCTATTGGCTAACAGTATTACTATTTTGTAATCGGTATATAATTGTTGTAACCACTGTATTCTTTACAATGTGTATTAATTGTACTTTCCTTAATCTTTTTAAAATATCTTTAATTTTCCATTTTCATATTTGTTTAGTGTTTTCTTTCCATTTACTTAATACTTTTGTACTTTTCTTAGTCAGTTCTTTTTCCTTTATATTTATGTGTGTTTGTACATACTCGTACCTAAATTAAATTTGTTACAATGTGTAAATAAATCATAAATGTGTTATTGGTACGGGTACAGTAGCGGAGGTAATCGTTGAATTTTTACTTATTGTTCTTTAATTTAGCGAATCCTTTATTCCACATGGGTCAATTACCCGTGGGTCGTCATTGCGGACAACCTCAGTGCACTCATCCGCATTGTCTTCCGTTGCTCCAAGAGGAGGAGAGGCAACGTCAGCGTCGCCTACAACAGCTGCAAGAAACACGAGCCGGGGATATTCCACCACTTCGCAGGAACCTCGCCATGTTCATCGATCGCTCGGGTCCCAAACCTCGGGTAGTGCTTCGCGATCCCGACGAGCAGCACCCGTTGCTGGTCCCGATCGAAGCGCACAGACCCCGACCATCCAACGCCGCTTTGGCGTTGGCCAATACCATTCCCAATCCTGTAGCATCTGCGGAAGAGTCCACCCAGGCGGAGGCCACGACCTCTCAGGTCTCTGCGAGTACAGCGAGTTTCTCCCAGGACCCTCCACCGAGTCGCGCTCAGATGATCCAACGGATCGCGACTGATCCGGCAGAGGAAAAGATCAAAGCTGGACCCTTACACAGCGACGATAATGATAGTGAAGAAGGGTCTCCACAATATATGGACGAACAATAAAAATTCTCTTCCCTCTGTCGTTTACAAACACTAGTCTTTATTCGTTACTCGCTGTCTACAAACATTTTTTTAAGAAAAATATTAATTCAAGTGATACAGACTTTATAATTTTTGCTCAAGCTACAAGCCAACGATACCTCTGATACTTTCCGATGATACTCCTTACTAATTACGTGTATTTTTTTAATTGTCATACTTGTATTTTTGTGCCTTACTCCTGCATTGTGATACCGTATATTGTGTTACTTCTACTAGTTTGTGTTTTTGTAATTGTTACTCGTAATTGTTTGTGTATGTATATGTACTAGTTTTTGTGTGTTTATTTAGTCAAAGAGGCAAGAAATTTACTAAAGGTGTTCAGCCGCTAACTGCTAACACCACGTCATTACGTTAAAAAAGGGTTTTTTCTTTGTAGGTAAGGTGCTCCGCTAGAAACTGCACAACTTGCCACGGTCCGTTTGCTCGCCTTAGCTGGGGACAGCTACGGACTGGTGGGGGAGGTGTGGCGGATAGCGTTGAGCAGTTTAGGTTAATTAAATTAACAATATCAATTCATTTCTTAAGTGGTCATTACACTCGCGTTCAATCACGTTTTTATTTTCAATTTAAACATTTTTAAAATATATTAATGTACGCGCTGTAATCAAATTACAGTAGCCCGCGCCTGTCGCCGCGCGTGTCAAAACAATCGCTTATAGCAGCATATGCGCTCCACGCGGTGCGTGGGCCCAGTGGGTTCCGTTATTATTGTTTGCGCTTTTAACTTAAAGAACTGTTGTCTACCGCCCGATCAGAAACCCTACGTTGGCAGCCCCTGATTAGGTATTTATAATTATTACCTTTTTTACACGTGAAAAGATATCCCTTTTTGAGATGCCAACAGCTGTAGGAGAATTTGTGTGTTAAGCGGAGTCGTTACAGTGGCTGTCTGTAACTTCTCCTTCAGATTAGGGCGACATTAACGAAGCACCCTTGGTGGAATGGCCACAAATGGTACAGGTATCTTTAAGTAAAGAACTTTGCACGTAACCTACCAACTTAATTGGTAGTTTCTTTTAAATGAGCTAGAAGGTTACATAAACCCTCGGTGGGTTGCCGTCAAAGACAACCACCGTTTCGTAAAAATATCTTTTGTCAAAAAATTAAGTAAATTTCTTATAAATCAAACATTAAAACATAATTCAAAGCCTAGCCTCTAACTAAATTAGAAAAAAATAATGATTGATTTTGTTTTTAAATTCTAAATTGTGTTTTTAAATGGCCAAAAACATTAGCCTTAGCGACTTCCAAAAGCGCTTTAAAACTTAGTCTTTTTGTCAACTCATTTAATCAAATTGCTCAAATGCATTGTAACACATTTTCTGCTCACTTGCTCGCCGCAACGCGGTCTGTTATGTCTGTGTAATTAGGCATAAAATAAACATTTAGTGTAATCCTTTGTGTAACCTCTTATCGCCGCAATAAATCTGTCTGCCAACGCAGCAACCATTCACAAATTACATAAACCAAGTGTTTAACGTGTTTAAATAAAATAAGCTTAAAAATGACATCCAACCCAACGTTACCGATCCCACACGACACATTAAAACCACAGAATCCCAACCTTGAGCCAATCCCTCACTTTTCCCCTTAACGAAACGTTGAAAGTGCTCTGGTATTTTTAATGTTTCGTTAAAAACTAAACCCTGCGTAGAAAAACTACTTTGTAACTTATGCTGTTCTTTCCCAGTTCAGTAGCTTCATTATTTTTCAAGCACACCTTGGTTGGGGTCTTGAAGTAACTTTTTGAAGGACTTGAGCAAAGCTTGAGTCTGCTATCACCGTTAATTTTCAACCCCGTTACTTCAAGGTTTCAATCAATAAATTACCTGGCTGGTGAGGCTACTGCAAGTAACGAACCAATGGCGCTTACACTTTTTTTTCTGCGTGTATTTTTGTGGAAGTCTGACACCTTCAGACTTCACAAATAAGCTTCTAAAATCGTACTGGTAATTTTAATGTTTCATACCAGTCCCTTACCCACTGCAAACTAGCCTTACCATACTTCTCTTCCAATATTCGGTGAGATTCGTTCAAAATTTTAGCCCTACTTTTTGAAGAGAGCGAGGCCCATAAGGCTCTTATTTTTTCACCCCACCACGGTAATGTTTTACTGTATAAATTATTGTAGAACATTATTCACTACAGTGGATATGGTCCTTGCTCAGCAGCCCTGCAGCATATCGGATATATCGTCTCGTTGTAGGATTATTTGAAAAGGAATTTGCAAAGAATTCCTCCCTTTTCTGATTCACCCTTTCTGTAACCCCTTTTCATGAACCGACTTGAACCCCTGGTCTAGAGGGTGTGTCGTGTGTCCCCCACTTCATAAGATCAAACACTGAAGGTCAAACGTGCAAACTTCTTTATAGTGTATATTGCGACTGAGCTAAATCAAGGAAAGTGCGGTGTAAGTTTTTATAATAAGTACAATAAGTAAATCGTGTGTACCGGGCCGCAAGACCCTCAATTACCGGCTTGACCCTTGTGCGCCCGCTACAAAACCAAACAAAAAAAAAAAAAAAAGAAACAAAAAAAACAAAAAAAAAAAAAAACACCACAAAAAAAAAAAAAAACCAAAAAAAAAAAACAAAAAAAAAAAAAAAAAAAAAAAAAAACAAAACCAAAAAAAAAAAAAAACAACCACAAAAACAAAACAAAAAAAAACCAACAAAACACCAAAACAAAACAAAAAAAAAACAAAACAAAAAACAACAAAAAGAAAAAAAAAAAAAGAAAAAACCAAAACAAACAAAAAAAAGAAAAAAAACCACAACAACAAAACCCCACAAAAAAACCAAAAAACAACCCCCCCAAAAAAAAAAAACCCCCCCCCAACACAAAACCCAAACACCCCCCCCAACATAACACCCCCCCAACCCCCCCCACCCAAACCCAACCCCCCCCCCAAAAACTCGTCCCTTTTGGACTGGGTTCGTTTTGATCTTTGGAAAAATGGACTGCGTCAGTTTTGGTTTTACTCTTTTTTTTGGACTATTTATGGCTTTTAATTTTTTATTTTTAAATTAAAAATTTGAAATTATAAGTACATTTCAAGTTTTCAATGTAAAAATCCGAAATTAAAGCGGTAAATAGTCTAAAAACAGGTTGACACAAAAACAGACCCAGTTCGCTTTTTCGATAATCAAAACAAACCCAGTCCACTTTTCCGATGATCAAAACGGACCCAGTCCAAAGTGGACCGGGTCCAAAAGTTTTATGAATAGCATGGGTAATTTTACCCCGGGTAACCAAGCACCCCAACCCTCCTCCCCCCCTCTTAGCTGCTACAACTATTATGCTACTTTTACTTTAAGAATAACATAAAGTGAGTTATTTTAACAATAATGCTAATTAAAATTATTAAAACGACTTTTGGTTTCAATTCAATGTGCTGTGAGTATGGGGTTTTACATTTTTGTGTTTCTTATTTTTGTTTCAGCATTAGAAAGGACTGGATTTTTTTGTTTTTTTAAAGAATTTTTTTGAGTTTTGGTGTGCTTAATATTAAAATATAATCTTATTTTTACTATTTTATATCGGCATTTTATAAAGTTTATTATACAGTAAGCGTGGTTTTTTTTAAATAAATTATATGCTTTGTTGCTTTAGATATTTATTCCAAAAAAATATTCTTGATAGTTAACCATTTTAATGACTATTTACGTTTAAAATTAAAACTGCAAAACGCAGTACAAGAACAATTTTAAACTTGTAAAATTAACCCTAAAAATAATATTTTAAAAAAATAAAACTAAAATCCTATGCCATAAACGACAAATAAGTCTTTAATGTTGGATATTTTACTGTACACTTAACAGTGCAATACTAAGAATTACCTAAAAAAAAAGATACTTTTTAAAATTTACGAACATGTCCGTAAATTGGCATGTCGATTTGGCAAAAGCTAAGGCTAAAGAGTTTTAGTACTAAGCCTTTTTTGGGCTTAGTACTAAAGCTAAGGCTAAACGAAATTTGGACCTTTAGTACTAAAGCTAAGACACGGCTAAAATGAAATTTCCCGGCAATGCACACCCGTAGAGGGAAGCGTACTGACTAAATCAAATTTGGTAAAGGATTTAGAAGTTCATATATCTAATAATCTTCAATTTTTAGATCATTGCAAAATAATAACGAAAATATCATTTAAAGTGAGTTTATTAATTTTTAGAACATTTACTTCTAATTCAATATCTAATTTAGTGAGCGCATTTACTACATAATGTTAGGCCGAATTTGGAATATTTAGGCGTTTGTTAGAATCCTATTCAATAACAAGATATAAATCGAATAGAAAATGTTCAACTTAATTTTACTAGACGTATATTTAAAAAATGCAATTTAAAATATAAAACATATGAAGAACGACTTAAGTTTTTAAATTTTAGCAAACTGTAGGAACGAAGAAATGTTACGGATCTTTTGGAATGTTATAAAATTTTAAACAATAAAACAAATCTTAATCCACATTCCTTTTTCAGTTAAACCCAAATCCTACCAGGGGGCATTCTTTTATTCTCAAGGTTCAAAAAAGCTAAATAAACGTTAAAAAATATTTTTTCAGTAATCAGTATTTCAAAAATGGAACGCACTATCCGAAAAAAAAAATTTCCTCTACTTTTATTATTTCTTTTAAGAAAAGTTTATTTTAATTAATAAAAAATACTTAACTTCTTAATTTTTTATTCACTACATTGCAATAAAACTTATTAGGGAATTGCAAAATTTAAATTACTTCCTTTATAAAATAAAAAAATTGAAATGGCTCAATTTAGTGCTTAAATAATTAAGCCTTTGAGCCATTTTTCAGAATAAACCACGTTTTGGTCTCTAACGCGAACGTGATCGGTTCGGAATGTTGAGTTTGTTTATGTGTTGTATGTTTTCTGGAATAAAACTTTGATTTGACTTAGATATGACCCACCAAAAATGGCTTTTTTGAACAATGCTGTACTTGACAAATTTCTTAATGGATTGAAAAATTAAGCTTACAAATTATGCACTCAAAGAAATCAGCGATTTTCTACTTTAATTTGATACCTTGATTGTTAAGATTGGTGCAGTATTTGTCGGGATATTGCGTTTCCCGTACAAAAAACCCTGGATTTTTTCGTTAAAAACACCAAACGACGGCAGTGATTTGATTAAAGGCTGGTTCATACTTATGACAAAACGTCCTTTGGACAAAGTCCAAAGGACAAATACAGCGTAAAAACGTCCTTTGGACTTTGTCCAAAGGACAAAGTCCAAAGGACAAAATTCAAAGGACAACGTGTTACTTCCTTGTCCTTTGGACTTTTCCTTTTGGATTTTGTCCTTTGGACTTTGTCCAAAGGACAAATTCTAAGTAGCGTTCATAGTTCGTCCAAATGAAAAAGTCCAAAGGACGTTTTGTTTTTTCTAAACTTGTCATTTGGATTTTTTCCAAAGGACGTTTTGTCATAACTATGAACCTGCCTTAAGATTGCTTAATTTTTTTGCCTACACTTCATATTTTTAGCGAAAAAATCGCGGGTTTTTTGTTCGGGAAACGCAATATCCCGACACATACTGCACCAATGTTAACGATCAAGGTATCAAATTAAAGTGGAAAATAGCAGTTTTTTGAGTGCATATTTTGTAACTTTATGTTTTATACCCATTGAGCAATCTTTCAAGTACAGAATTGTCGAAAAAACGCAATTTTACGTGCAATCTTCCGACCACTAGAGATATTTTAATAAAAAAATTTTGTGGGTTATTGGGGGCAGGGGTGTGGTTTCACGTTTCACAGTATCACGAAAAATCGTCAAAACTAAACACAAAAAGTTCAACTCCGCACCTTTAGTATAAACATTTTTTGGTCCTAAAAAAACAACAAAATTTTATGTAGCTTTCTGTTTTCAGATTCTGCAAGAATAAATTCGTACTTTGCAAAAAGATCTAAAGAAAAATGCAAAAAACTGTTAAGAAATTTGATTTTTGTTTTTTAACTTTTTTTTACTATATTTTTGATATCTCAAAAGGTACTGATGTTTTAGCCAAAAACAAAATTATTTGATACACTTTCGAAGGATATAATCTTTATATTAGTTATTGGAAATGTTATTAAGCTGAAGAATGAGATCTGTTTTTTTGGAATTTTGAGCAATCTGTGGCCGTCTCTTTTTCTTTTAACTCACTAACTAAACCATAGTTAAATAACACAATGTTTTTATAATCAAAAAATTCGGGCTTTCGATTTTAAGAAAAAATATTTAGATTTTCCAAATTTATATTGACACCGTGAAATCTAAACTTACTCTTAACACTATCCCGTAATTGCCTTTTCCCGAGTGAAAAAGTGTTTTTGTAAATGTATTAATTCCCGTTATTTTCCTTGATAATCAAGAGTGCGTTCGCGTGATTGCCTCCCCCCCCCCGTGCGCACTATTGCGAACGTACTCTGATTCTCACCCTCGTAACGGGGGAGAAGGCAATCACAGGAACGGGTTAAACCTGTGGCCGTTATTCTACCTACAGCGCTGAAATATTTGTATCACAATTGTAATATTTTTGTAGTTTGACTGGTTCTGACCATATGGTACTCATAATATACCGTGGTTACATTAAATACCACCATGGTATATTATGGACTGACTGAAAAAAATTTTTATTAATTTTTAATAGTTGTAAAATAACAATAATTGTCTCTGTTTAAAATATTACAAAGTAAGTTTAGAAAGTAGCTGTATTGTTTTTTTACAGTAAAAACGGCGGGCCGCTAGTACAGCAGTCGCCTGCAACCGCCAATAATGACTCAAATTGCGATTTGTAAAAAGAATCGACTAAAATGTTATGCAGCTAAATTTGTGTATGCAAATTTTAGGTGTAAAATTGGTGGGAATACATTTTGTGCAGTCCTGCAAACTTGCAATAAAAACCAAGCGTGCGTTTATTTATGCACAATCTAAAGTAATACTAAAGACAAATTCTATCAGGGTGAAAATATATGACTGGTAAAGTAACAATTCGTTCTTTGAGAAAATATCACGTGCAGAGAAACACATGACGCAACTAAATAATAATTGGTTACATAACCGCTGAAAACTTTTTTTAATTTTTTATCGCCCACGCGTTTATTGTTTATTTTTTCCTGGCGGAAAGTGGTTACGCCCTTAATTTCAGCCTGGAAGACTTTAGCTTTAATATGATTTCGAAAACCAGTGCAATAATATAAGCTTAATAATGTAATCTTTTGTGTAACTTTTATTTATTGTGGTAAAAATGAAGATTTGAGAATTATTTAAAATTCTCTGCAGCCTTCGGTCCGTTCTTTCGTTCTAACTTACTAAGTAAACACGTTAGAATTTTGAGAACCCTCAAATGACGGGTTGGCTACTATTCTGTGATTTTGGGGCCACATGTTTTGTTCCGCAGCCTCAAACAATAGACTATAACTCGGTCTAGCTGACAGCTTTTTCTTCAAACCTTAACCTACGTTTTCTCTAAACCTAATAAAAACCTAAAAAATCTTTCAAAAAAATTTTTTGATAAAGCTTGGCTTGATTTTTAGGTTTCACTTAGGCTTAGAAAAACATAGGTTTATCTAATAATTTCATTTAATATTTCACCTTCGCTTATTAAAAAATCTAACAATTTCACTTAATATGATATGTGGGTTTATTTTTTTATGTTGTTTTATTAGACTTTAGGAAAAAGCTCTCGAGGTAAGTTTTTCGAGGTAAACCAAAAAACATGCCAGAAAACATGCCAGAAAAACATACCAACTTTCTGAAGGTTGAAAAAAATATGTCTTTGTTGTTTAAAAAAAAATATTTTGCAACCAGAACTGTGGAGTCGAAACTTGACTTTTTACTGAGCCTAAGCAAAACAAAAAAATCATACAAATTATTTAGTTGAAGACTAAGAATCTTATTTTTTTAAAGCCTAAAGCGAAACCAAAATAAATGTTTTATGCGCGCGGCAACTTTTTTTTTGTTTTGGTACAAAATTCGTCTATAAAAAGTACGTTTATACAAGTTATCTAAAGATAAAATGTAGAAGACGAGATATTGAAAGACGTAATGTAAAATATAAAACTTCCAAAAACAAACCGCATTGAAGCTGTATTAAACCCGTGCGGCCGCGTGACCACTTCCGCGACAAATTTTGCGCGGTTGCTCCCCACTGGCGTAAATACCGTCATTGTTACTATGACATAATGAGTCAGATTAACGTTGATTTGATATAGAGTGTGACTCTTTGTGTCAGAGTAACGACACGATAATACCCATATTTCATTTCCATTGTTATTAACTTGTTTTTTTTTAAATGTATAAAACACAGAAACACGTTTAAGTGTTCCCCTCAAAAATGTTGTAACTATTTGTGAGAGCTGGGTAGGGACTGAAGTGCTTTGTCCAGCATATATTTTTTTATATTCATTTATTGCCAATATTCCCTCTTTGCCTTTGGATGGAAAAAACATAATTTATTATTTTACTATTACTCCACCACTAAGATCAGTAAAATCTTACATACAAACAAAAATTTTACAAAAAATCGTTTTTGAGCACTTTAAAACCGTTTTTAGGCGGTTTTATTTTAAAAATTTACAAAAATTTACAAAAAATAGGCGATTTGTAAAATGAAGATTTACAAACGTCTTTATGAAATAGACCCCAGGTCGTTTTATAATATATTTAAAAACACTTTAACTTCTGCCTTTTAACTAAAAATTAACAATTTAACTGTACACAACTCACAATTACAAACTTTTTTGAAAGTAAGTCATTTTTTGCATTAATTACAAGTAGTGAAGTTACAACATACTGCTTTGGACCTCTCCAACATACTGCTTTGGAGTTTCGGCCATTTAAAACGAAGGGAGCTCCAGAAATCCGCCCTTGAAATGAATGATCTTGAGCTTTTTAAGCTTGAAGTACATACAAAATTACCCTATCTAAATTTTTAAGACTATTTTTATCGTTTTAACTAAGTTTATTTAATATTTTTTTATTTATTACGCACTAAGCAGGATACGCAAGGCCGATGTTATCTAGCAATAACTGAGCAACCAAATAATACATACAAAATATTAACAAATATTACCCTTATTACAATGTAGCTTGTCTCAGTCCGGACTAGATCCAAGAACTTTTAGTATGCAAGACATGCGTTCTGCCGCACCACAAAAAATTTACTTTATGAAAAGTTTTGACAAAATAATCTATGGTATCCTTTAAAATTATTTTTAAAAATTAGCAGCTCCTAAAACAGAATTGCATTCCAGAGCTAGGACCTCCTGGAAACATCACTAGTTACAAGTTATTTTAAATAATTAATTGAAAAGGAAAAACCTTGAAGTTATTAAATAGTAGTTTTAAAATACAATATTAAATGTAAAAAAGACACAGCTTAGGAGACCGGTGGTTGGCAGATGATTATAACAAACCACCCCACACAAAAAAAAACCAAACAAACAGTGCTTTTTGCCTGTTTGATTACTAAAATTCGGTTTAATAAATGTTGTATCAAAAAAATTTTTTCCGCCTATTACAATTTATGCACCGCAATAAGCTTTCTATAAAATTTAATATAAATTCTAGCAAAAGACGAAACAAAGTTTCGAAAAAAAAGCCTTATATTAAATGGAATAGTATAAAGCTACATAAGTCTAAAAACTAAATGCCAGAAAAGACTGAAACAAGTCTCTTTAAAACCTGTATATTAATAACAGATTTTGTGAAATTTTCAAAAAACAAAACCGAATAAAAACAATACGTGTAAAAGCTTTAGTTTGCGTTTTTTAACCATTACTAAAACTTAATTCACATAAATTTCTCTTAAAGTGGATTAATTTTTACATGAGTTAACCAGCTGTAAATACCACAGTATTAGTTAAGTCACACGTCGTCAAAACGATACAAAAAAAGTATAACGCAAGCGTCACAGTAACCATGAAAAATTTCTGTCAAAATAAGTTATCGCATTGCGCATTAAATTTTGTAATTTATCATTATTTTCGTATAAAGCAAAACATACCGCCATATTAACGGGTTTTTAAAATCAAATATCAAGTTCTAAGTCCGAAAAACATTGAAAAATTCAGATTTTATATAAGGCGACTTTTAATTTAACAAATACATTTACGGCTAAATTGTTTTATGTAATAAACAGAAACATTAAAGAAAAAGTCGCCTTATATTAAATCTGAATTTTTCAATGTTTTTCGGACTTAGTACTTGATATTTGTTTTTAAAAAGCCGTTAATATGGCGGTATGTTTTGCTTTATACGAAAATAATGTTAAATTACAAAATTTAATGCGCAATGCGATAACTTATTTTCACAGAAATTTTTCATGGTTACTGTGACGCTTGCGTTATACTTTTTTTGTATCGTTTTGACGACGTGTGACTTAACTAATATTGTGGTATTTACAGCTGGTTAAATCATGTAAAAGTTAATCCACTTTGAGAGAAATTTATGTGAATTAAGTTTTATTAATGGTTAAAAAACGCAAACTAAAGCTTTTACACGTATTGTTTTTATTCGGTTTTGTTTTTCTAAAAATTTCACAAAATCTGTTATTAATTTACAGGTTTTAAAGAGACTTGTTTCAGTCTTTCTGGCATTTAGTTTTTAGACTTATGTAGCTTTATACTATTCCATTTAATATAAGGCTTTTTTTTCGAAACTTT
Organism: Microlaimidae sp. YZB2_3; assembly: GCA_030248175.1. Taxonomy (NCBI): domain Eukaryota; kingdom Metazoa; phylum Nematoda; class Chromadorea; order Desmodorida; family Microlaimidae; species Microlaimidae sp. YZB2_3. Next base: position 23,608 of record JASAMX010005465.1, read on the forward strand.
GTTTCGACTTTTGCTAGAATTTCCCCCTTTTAATGCATTGAATTCAATGTCATTTATTAAAGATATAAAACATTAAAAAATTTACTCATTTTAAAAGAAACGTCATGGTCTCCTCAAGATATGAATACAATTATTTTCATATCCAAAACTTCAATGTAATTTTAAGCAGTATACTATACAAAAATTAAGTCTGGGTAACTCCGTAAAATTGTATGGAACCTGAAAGAACTATATAAAATAGTATGTTTTTCTTCTGTTTAAATTTTTTTAGTTAGACCTGATTTAACCACTTTTTTGGAAATTAGTTTTATTTGGACTTTTGTTTTGTGCTTAATTTTTCTGGATTGATGGTTTATTTTTAAACAACAAAACCACACCATTGTAAATGGTTTTTCCAGGGTCCATACAATTTTACGAGGTTACCCAGACCAGTCTTTTCTCGCATTAAATTTTGGGAGGATTGTAGCTTCATAGTATTCCATATAAAAAAGAGTTTTTTCTGTTTCGATTTTGATAAATTTCCGTCTATTGAAACATTGTACCCTGCAGCGCTCACACGTCACCCAAGATTTATTTCATTTTATTTTTTTAAATATTTTTATTGTTGCCATATGGCTGCTAATTAGTGGTAAGGATATTTTTTCGCTCTTCCCGTTGAAAATTAATAATTTTTATAAAAAGGTAAGGAATCAATTAAACCAAAAAAATAACCACAAGAGAATGTGTATTACTGAATGAAGTTACTTAATATGTAATTCAGTAAGGAAAAAAAGTGTCACACAAGTGCCCCAGTACCTAATGCGTAACTTAGAAAAAAACTGGTCGTTTTTCACATGAACAGAGGTTTAACTACGGGCAATAGAGCATATTCGAGAATGAAATTCAGGTGAGGGGGCAATTTAGCATCTACGTGCAAAAAATCAGCTCCAAATATTCACCACAGGAAAAAATTTTTGGGGGACCCAAAAAAAAAAAAAAAAAAAATAAAAAAAAAAAAAAAAAAAAAGATGAACAAAAAAAAAAAGAATTTTTATATTAAAAAAAAAAAAAGGGGAAAAATTATATAGAAAAAAAATATATATATAATAATTAAAAAAAAAAACAAAAATATTTTTTTTTTTTATGACGCCTACAACAACAGCTAACCGCGCAGCGAGTGAACCCACCCAATATAAAAAACACCCCCCCCCCCCTCCCTGATGTAATAATTTCAGTTTATATTATTTTTTTAAAAAAATACTTTCAGTCTTAAAAACTTTTATACCTTTTTTGCAATTAAAATCTGCATTTTATTCCCGGTGTGGCGTGCAAAAAACTATAAAACGTATGCGGTTTCAGCCACACCCAGATATTTTTTCAGTCGCGCACTTTTCTGTACAGCTATTTTACAAAACACCCCAATCCAATCGATAAATATCATGAACAGCACAAATTATTACAACACGTTATCTTTCCCTGGCGTGAGGGCTGAGCAGGGCGCTGGGGTTCGTAATGCGACTTGCTCGCCTTCTCACAGCGTGGACGCCGAACTGGGCGCTGTGAGCGGAGAAGCCTCCAGCCGGCACTCGCCTACTGTCCAGGTGCGGGACAATAGGGTTTCACAAAACGCCACGACGTCTTCCAATGCAATATTAAAAAGAGACATTATTTATTGCGTAGATCCGTTAGAAAATAACAGCATAGCTATACTAAATAATAAACATAATTTCAATACGCAACCCTGTGAGCAAGGCAAATGCTTAGTTTGCAAATTTATTAATACAGAAGATTTAAACCGCACATATGCTACTCAAAAATTAATTAGCTCATATATTCACGAAAATTGCACATGTAATACCAATAATATTATATACGTTATAACTTGCGCGAAATGCAAAATACAGTATGTAGGTGAATCAGGGCGTACATTGAAAGTCCGTTTTAACGAACACCGCCGAGATGTTATAAATAATGCAAAAAGTAGCTTTTTAGTTAAGCATTTTAACTCAAACGGGCACTCTGTTTCCGATATGAAAATTAATGTCTTGGAACAAATCAAAAATAAAAATAAAAAAGAGCTGCTTGAGCGAGAAGATTTCTGGATTAAAGCAATGGGTACAGCTTTCCCGTTTGGTTTAAATGAAAAAATAAAAGGCTACGGTTTAATTTCTCTAGGAAAAGATCCAAGAAAATTTAAAAATCATCCTTATTTCTGTGTGAAATTTCCTGTTTTTGACAGAAAACGTAATAGACAACGAATTAAAAGAAATAATCGGATTGTTAATTACGATCTTATTAATAATATTATTGAAAAATTTAAAGCACAAGATATATCTAGTTTTTCAATATTTCGATGTCTTATTGGTATTTCGCTTAAAAATTTTAAAGCTATAATAAATATAGTTGAGAATAATAATTTCTGTAGCTTAGTTAAATCAGCCGTTTTTGCAATAGCCGCTTTTAGGTTTAAAAGCAATCTAGCGCCTAAACCGAAAATAGAAAAAACCTTTACATATATTAAAACGCCGTTTGTTAATAAAGGGTTAGATATAATTAAGTTTGATAAATTATTTAAAGATAAATCTCTCCTAAAATTGATTCCTATACAACTATCGCTAATCAATAATATTAGAATAGTTTATCAATATGAGCCATCAGTGGGTAATCTGTTATGTAATCATAGTAAATTTTTAAAAAGTCTAACTTTAGAAAAACTCGAAAAACTTATGAATACTAATTGCAATTGTGATTCGTCGCCATTCAAAGACAAACATCATGGACATGTTATCACTGGTAATCTAAACGTAATTGAGGATAAATTTTTGCGCAATATTATGGCCTACGGTACGAAATTTCGCATTCCTAAATGTATAATTTGGCAAAAAGTTACGGAAGCATGTGAAATAGGACTTAAAAATTTAGTAGATTTGCTATCAAAAAAGCATAAAATCAATAAGCTGGATTTTCAGAATTTTGTTAATAGAGCACGCATCATAATCAATAAAAGAATAGATTTCTTTATTAAACTTAATGCTAATAGCAATAAATCCAATAGCTATAACGATGATAATTTTATACAGAAAAAAAGCCGTGACCTAAATCAACAATACATAATCACTAGTATTGATAAAGCGAATAATAATTTTGCGATTATCTGCAAAAAATTTTACGCTATTACTTTGTGTAATGAGTTCGGACTGTGTTATGTTGATAAAAAATGGTGCATTAACGGTAATGATGTTTATAAGCCTATCGACAAACAAAAGGTAGGTACTTTGAATAAAGAACTCGCAAAATCCTCCGAACTTTTTAACTGCTATGTAGATACCGATAATGATGTTCTACCTATAATGTTTATGAATCCTAAATTTCATAAAGATCCTATTAAATTTAGATTTATTGCTGGAGCCAAGAAAGCGTGTACGAAACCGGCCTCGCTATTGCTGGGTAAGATTTTAAAATTTTTTGAGGAGCATTTTAAAAATTACTGTAACGCGCTTAAAGATAAAATAGGAAATACGCACTGGTCGATTAAAAACAGCCTGCAAGTTTTAGAAAAAATAAATCAGAGCGATGTTGCTAAATGCCTAATAAGCGCGGATTTTAGCACTCTTTATACTAATCTTCCGCACGATACAGTTTATAGAAACTTATATGCTCTGGTCGATGTACTTTTCAAAAACGCTAACAAAAGATTTTTAGCCGTAGGTTATACAAAAATATACTACACGAACGAAAAAATTGGTAGCGCTGATTTCTTTGATAAAGAACAAATTAAAGGTTTGATTAGATTTGTAACAGACAATGCTTATGTTAAATTCGCTGGTGTGGTTTTTAAGCAAAATTTAGGAATACCAATGGGAAATAATTCTAGTGCCCAAATAGCCGACTTGGTATTATCTTATATGGAATTTGAATTTCTTAAAAATAACTACGAAGCACGTAAAAATACAGTAACCGCTTGCAGGTATATTGATGATGTACTTTGCTCAAATTATGCGCAATTTTTGGATCTTTGCGCAAAAATTTATCCAGTGTCATTGCCGCTTTCTAAAACATCAAGCAGTCTATATCAATGCGATTATCTTGACTTAGATATTAAATGTGATAATGACACTTTTGATATAGATGTTTTTAATAAAACCGATGTTTTTAGCTTCCATGTTGTTCGTTATGTACATAAACATAGCAACGTATCAAAAAACCTCGGTAAAACTGTATTTTTATCGCAACTTATTCGTATAGGAAGAATTTGTTCTAACAGAAATAATTTTTTAAATAAAGTTGCGCAACTATACAAACATTTCAAGTCGCTTTACTATAGTGATAAATAATTATCTGAAACGTGCAGAGATTCTGGGCATAAATATCGGCCAATGCTTATAAAATTTGGTATTAACAATCGTAAAGATATTAACAGGCTTATAGAATTTTGCAAAAAGTAATAAGAGTATAGAAAAAATTTAACTTTAAGTCTTTGCTATTTTGTATTGCTAATTTTAACTTATTTACTACATTTTTGAAAATTCTCATTCCTCAGCTATAGATCCGTGATGGATCACACCATTCCTCCCGTGATGGGATGGTTCTTTTGACCCGAGATGGGTCGGTATTTTCTTTGGTTATCAGTTCAAATATTACCTGGAGGCATACATATCTATCGCACATGCATTAATATTATTATGATGTCAAAGTATTATTTGGCTACATGCCAATTATAATATAATAGGTTTTGAAATCACAATATTTCGGAACCTTTGTGCACATGTTATTACATATATATAGTTTTATTTTAATCAAATCGGTTTTTTTCGGCAAAACCCTTTTATGTACGGCTAATTTTTGTATAAAAGCAGAAGTTTCAAGAAATGTTTTCAATCACTAGATTTGCTATATTTAACGACTATACTGTATTTTTCTACGATTAATATTATAATAAAAATTTTTTTTCTTTTACTATCATGAATACCAGCGAAGCCAGTAGCAGCGTGGCACGGACGTCCACCGTTCTAGTTTCGCCGACGGACATCATCCAATCTGCAAGTCAGGGACCGGCCATTCACCTGCATGGAGTAGCCGCCGACGACGGCCGGTCCAAGTCAGCGCCGCCGGAAACAACCTTTCCAGCAACAGAAGCAACGGTGAACGAGGACGGCGCAGCGGTCGAGGCACAGCGCGATGAAGATGAAGCCGTAGGTGAACAGCGCGGCAAGAAACGTAGGCGGAACGGGAGCGAGGATAGCACGGTATAGCAATTTATTTAACAAATTTCTTATTCTCATACGTTTCAAATTTTTATAATACGTAATAAAAACTTTAATTCGGCTGCAACACCTTATAATTAAAAATATTAGTTTTATTTAACTTAACCTTTGCTTTCCGCTATTCATATACTTTATAATTATAAATTCTATGGGCTAAATATTTAAGTTTTTATTACGAGCCTCTTAAGTAATATGGTGGATTCTATTGAGAAGCTCCGACTATCATATTCTTAAAGCTTGATCAAAAAATATGTCTAGAATTAGGAGCGAAACATATTTTTTGGCAATAGTTATTGTACTTATTAAAAATAATCCTCATGTTTTGTTACTGTTTTAGTTTTAACGCAGGAAACAAATAAGGAAAAGGTATTTACTTTACTAATATATTTATATGCAATATAATATCATATTATTTAATTTTGTTAGGGTATATTGCAGTTTATTGTTGCATGTATATAATTTTCTATAAAAATAACCATAAAAAATGTTTTTTTAGGTTTCTCTAAAACCCTCCCACCTTTTTTCCACCTCATTTTCTATTTTTATTATAAAAAAAACCCAAAACAAAACCTCAATTCAAAAAAATACCAAAAAAAATAAAAAAAAAAAAATACAATAAAAAAAAAAAAAAAACTAAAAAAAAAAAAAAACCCACAATATAAAAAAAAATAATCTATAAAAAAAAAAAAAAAAACACAAAAAACCAAAAAAAAAAAAAAAAAAAAGAATTGAGCAGAAAAAAAGGGGCGATGATAATCGCGCTTGTCAAAGATTGATCTATGATTTTTTCATTTGACATTTCATCAGACTAAAAAAATGCAACAAGTCCTGTGTGATTAGTTCAATGAGTAAACGAATCATTATCATATGGTAGAAACATTTATTCAGTGGGCAGCTGCCCAAACCAAATGCTAATTTCCTATAATGTCCATTTCAAAATAGTCCACATCTTTTCTGTCTAAACAAATACCCGGTGTTAATGGCCCTTTTTTTCTGCTCCATTCTTAGAGCATTTTTCAAGGCTAGTTTAAATTTTTAGAAGTTCAGATTTGTGCTGCGTTTTGTTGGTTTGGTTTGCTGGTTTCCTTAGCGCAGTAGAGGTTGAGGTGACGTCAACTACCATTGCACTAGTTATACAAGTTATGAATTGAAATTTTGAAGAATAACCTTTTAGAATTTTTAATCCTAAGCATTTTTAATGAAGCCAAAGCAAACATTTATAACATTGGACGCTGTTTTTATCAAACTCAAAGGCAATGTAGAAGTTACAGAGCGATCGCGACAGCCGCCCGCCGCGCAAATTTAAAAAAAACATTTGAAAACAATAACAGAAGTGCACATAGTATTATTTTCTTTTTTTATTCTAACCATTTCAAGTATTTGGAAATGGATTTGAAATGAATCGCTGGCAATGATTCAAAAAATTCAGTGTTCAAGTAATAACGCTTCCTGATGGCATTCGATTTTAGCAGTTTTTGCGCAAACAGGACAAACAGGTTTTTAGGTCATTGGTTGGGAGAAATGTTTCCAACTGAACTCAATAAGTTAAGATAGCCGGGCTGCAATGTTTGACTGAAAAAACAAAAAAAAACACCTGGGAGTGAGTTACAGGTCTGTTGTATTTTGGTCAATAGACAAACTAAAAATTTTTCATTTAAATAACGTCAGTACTTTAAAAGGTTTAAAAAGATATATTAATCGTCTGGGTAGAGTGGCATTAACAAAAGTTGAATTATTCTGTATTATTCGTGTTCATTATACAAATTTTGTGTTTAGGGTGAATGAAGCTGTGGATATTTTTGTATTGTGCATAAATTTGTGGAACTGGCCCTAACATTCGAACTTACTGTAGTTATATATTGCTATGAGAAATTTTTATAAAGTTATATCCAAACATAGCTAAACGTTTTGGTTATTAGTTTGAAACTATTAAAAATATGATTTAGGCTTTTTTACTAATTTTATTTTTACCGTGTTGTACATGGGAAATTATAAATACATGAGATAAAAATTACATATGTACATACATATAAGATACATGTCAGTGAAAGAAATAAAATAAGCATCACAAAAGAAATTATAAATTGCTTAAAATACATCAGATACAGTGTTCCCGATAAAGTTTCTTTTTCACTTTTTGTATGGGGCCTTATAAATTATAATTAATTTTTCTTTTTTTTTTGGTAAATAAAATATAGCTCCTTAATACTTACTTGGTGTTTTTTTGGAAAAAATATTTTCCGGAAGATTATTTACGTATAAAATCCACAATAATGCGAAACAATATTTTTTGTAGGATTTTTAATTAAAAAATCAACCATACTATTATATCAAAAGAAATTAAACAACAGACTCCAAGAAGCTTTTTACATTAACGCACTTTGGGTTTAATTTTTTTGTGCCTATAGCAAAATATCCACATCACAAATCCCGACCGATCTTCTCAGCAAAGCTCTTTTTTCCTTTTTTTTATTCAACCAATAACAATATTAATTTATATAATAAATATCCTTTTTATGAATAATGTCCTGGTACAAAAAGTGAAAAAATCCAGACATCATACGAACTCCCTCTTTTTCTAGAAGCCCCCGCCAACCGCCTTAAACAATAGACCATCAGACCATCTGCTGAAACTTGAGTAATTCGTATTTTACGAAATTAAACAGTAATATCTACATTATTACAAATCCAATTAGATTTATATTTTGTCTTTAGTTTTTACATACTATTTTAAACTACAAAATTAATGGAAGTTTTCATTTAAATATTATTTTAATTTCAACTTTCAGCGTAATGTGTATCGGAAATTAATTGGGTAAAACGCCTTATGTCGAAATAGTCTATAAGTCTATTTAAGTCTATTCATTGTTTAGTTAAGTCCAAACATTTTTGTATTGTTAAAAGCGGAATTATAGGTAATTTATATTTGGCTTGCCTCAATGAGTTGCACTACTGAATTAAGTATTTAACAACTAAGCAACTCCAATGTTTGAGCAAAAACGGTTTATTGTAAACAATCAAATATTTTACCAATTATTTAATTACTTAACTTGGAACAGAAATGCCAATTTTTTAACAGTTATTATTTAATGATTTCTGTATATTTTGTGAAAAGGTTGTGTTTAAAAATTTACGCTTAAAAATATTTTTTTAAGTAACAACCGCACAATATTATTTGGTTTTCTTTGATAAAATTTGTGACACCAATTTGAGTTTCAACCAAAAATTATGCGGCAGGAGCTTTTTTTTAAAGATGTTTTGCTTAGGGGGTCTCGCTGTAGATGATATCGCGCCTTAAACACCTAATTGTAATTTTAGAAAAAATATTCATTAGTATAATTTGTAACATATCAATTAGTATAATTAGTAGATGAAAAAATGTGTAAAAAATTATAAAATAGTTTTAGGAACTTTTTTCCGGTGCTTGGGGCTCGCTTTAGATGATATTGACGCTGTATTTTTTTGTGTGCTCGTTATAGAGGATTTTGACGTAATTGTGTCATTATTTTTTTCAGTTTTTGCTGCCGCTAATTTTTTTCCTTCAGTGTGCTGCGCCATTTTCTTTTTGGCTGCCAGCTCCTTTAGATCGCGTTTCTGCCGTAAAGCCGCCGTCGCCATCCACGCGGGCATTCGCTTGTTTTTTTCAGGGAATGGATCCGGGGCAAAATAACTGTACTTCTAAATTTATAAAAGTGGACTTGAAAAATACTCTGTAACAATACAATGGAAAGGGGTTTTCGGGCCAAAAAAATCGGATGTAGCCAAAAGTTCAATGACCTTAACTTGAGATATTTGCATACTGATCGCGGCGCGTTCAAAAGTTATAAAAGCCCAAACGAAAAAAATGTTTCCCCAAATCTTCGCTAAATAACGATATTTCTTGCAAGTAGTTACAAGAAAGGGCGGAAACAGTAAAAACATTGTCGAAAGCAAGTAAGAGGCTGGTGATGCTGCCTCTTGTTTTAAAACTAACATGTAGGGAAGCAGGTAGAAGACAGTTTAAACTGCCTTGGAGGCAAGTAGGTGGCAGAATGGGAGGTAGTACAAAACAGAAAATTTTCGGTGGAAACAGAGAACAGGCAAGGCAGGTAAAAACATGGTTTTTAACTTAGTGAAACCCATCTTTACTTGGTTAATCTGAAATATTAATTTCAAATACACCAAGTTTAAATTAACAATGATTTAAGTGACTTTAAATTTTTTTTGAAAATAAATAGAAAAGCCAAGTTTGCCTTGTGAGAGTATTTTACGGATATTACCTGAACATTTTCCAATATTACAAATATAAAATATTACTTATATTAAAATACAAGAAATCGTAGCTGGTAAATGCTGTTAGCGCCTTTAAACAAGCTTTTAAATTTATTTTTATCATAAATCTAAGGAACAAATTTTATACGCCAATACTGTGAAGCTTGGCAATGAATATCAGTAATATCAAAAATATATAATAAAGGAAAAATGAAACACTTAGAACAAACTGCTTAAAAAAAAGGCTCCATTTAAATGGGATCCCATACAAAATGCACAATAATCCATTTATATAAAAAAACTTTTAACAATATCAATGCAAACAGGTATGTTAAGTATAGCAAATAAATAAATATAGCCAAAAATTTTTATTACTTTAACTTCAAAATTGAATGTGACTTTTTTTCCGTCATCGCTTTTATCTGAAAAAGGTCCAATTTCCGAAGGTAGATCGGGTTCATTAGATTTATTGGAACTCGAGGAGTCCAAAATTTTTCTTGAGCTGGGTAGATCAATTAATCCCATATCCACAGTTTTAAAACCTTTAACATATTTTATTTAATTTACACTGTAAATAAATGTAGATCATTAGATAAACACACACACCAGAAAAAGTGTGTGTGTGTGTGTGTGTGTGTGTGTGTGTGCGTGCGTGCGTGCGTGCGTATGTGCGTGTGTGCGTGTGTGTGTGTGTGTGTGTGTGTGTGTGTGTGTGTGTGTGTGTGTGTGTGTGTGCGTACGTGCGTGCGTGTGTGTGTGTGTATGTGTGTAAGCGTGTGTGTGCGTGAGCGTGTGTGTGTGTGTGTGTGCGTGTGTGTGTGCGTGCGTGTGTGTGTGTGTGTGTGTGTGTGTGTGTGTGTGTGTGTGTGTGTGTGTGTGTGTGTGTGTGTGTGTGTGTGTGTGTGTGTGTGTGTGTGTGTGTGTGTGTGTGTGTGTGTGTGTGTGTGTGTGTGTGTGTGTGTGTGTGTGTGTGTGTGTGTGTGTGTGTGTGTGTGTGTGTGTGTGTGTGTGTGTGTGTGTGTGTGTGTGTGTGTGTGTGTGTGTGTGTGTGTGTGTGTGTGTGTGTGTGTGTGTGTGTGTGTGTGTGCGTGCGCGTTATTATGGGATAAATTGTGATAAATTATTATAACAATTTTATACATGTTTGCTTTGAAATAAAATCTATTGAAGCTTTAATATTTACTAGCCTTGAAAAATGCTCTAAGAATAGAGCATGAAAAAGGGGCGATTTTTCCCCGGGCGTATGTTTAGACAGAAAAGATGTGGACTAGTCTGAGATGGACATTATGTGGACTATAGGAAATTTGCATTTGGTTTGGCCAGCTGCTCACTAAATAACAATTTCTACCATATGATAATGATTTGTTTATACATTGATCTAATCACACAGCACTGTTGCATTTTTTTAGTTTGATGAAATGTCAATTGAAAAAATCATACTCACAGCAATCTTTGACAAGCGCGAAATCGCCACTTTTTCAAATTTATAGTTGTTTTTTTACACATACAAATATAACCTTCTAATTGAAAAAGTGGCGATTTCGCGCTTGTCAAAGATTGCTTTGAGTATGATTTTTTCAATTGACATTTCATCAAACTAAAAAAAAATGCAACAGTGCTGTGTGATTAGATCAATGTATAAACAAATCATTATAATATGGTAGAAATTGTTATTTAGTGAGCAGCTGCCCAAAACCAAATGCAAATTTCCTATAGTCCACATAATGTCCATCTCAGACTAGTCCACATCTTTTCTGTCTAAAGATACGCCCGGGGAAAAATCGCCCCTTTTTTCTGCTCTATTCTTAGAGCATTTTTCAAGGCTAGTCTACCACTTTTTTGAATTAAATTAAAAAATAGCCTAATAAAATATAGTTTTAGCTGCGCAATGACATATGTTTATAATCATTCCGTTGCCGAGATATACTTTTTTAAATAAAAAAATAATAAGAAAAAGAAGATAAATTTAAATTACAAAATTTACCCACGTTGTTTAATTATAGTTAGTGCGGTGCAGTTGCGCTCCAGACAAAGTTTATCTACGTTCTCTAAATATAGTTGGCGCGATGCCGTGCGCCAATGATTGCAATTATAATTTTTAAAGTAAAAATAATAATAATAATAATAAAATGATGAACATGAATTACAAAATTTACTCACGTTCTCTAAGTACAGTTGGCGCGGTGCCATGGGTTAAATCGCAGTGTGGCACCCCGCACCACCGATGATTACCGGCGCGTGGCGCTCCCGCGCCACCGACGCCTATTATTATTTTTTAATAAATAAAACTTTGAGTTAATTTTGTCATCAGTAATGCAAGAATTAAAAAAAGTACTCTGTTGTTTTTGCCGTTTTCCGCGCGGTTGAAGCAGATGGCGCTGGGAACTGGTTCCGTTTCTGCCACCAATTAAAAACGGTCTGCTTTTTTTGTGCGGTTTCTATGAGGGGGTGTTGGTTGTCTGCTCTGTACAATTCTTATTGTTGCCAAAAGGCTGTTATTGTGCGGTTGGGAGTTTTTATTTGTCTATTTTTCAAATTTTTTATTTTGATCATTAAATCGATAACAAGGACCTAAATGAAAAAAGTGCTTCCTTAGAAAGTTGCGTAATTCCTTCTTCTTTCTAATGAGCCCATGTTTATTTTTGATGAATCGGTAACGAATGAGGAATATCGGTTTTAAGGATGGAGTGTTGGAATAATAATAATAATAAGAAGAAGAAGAAGAAGAAGAAGAAGAAGAAGAAGAAGAAGAAGAAGAAGAAGGTTCTGAATTTCAAAATTAACTCACGTTCTCTAATAATGGTTGGCGCGCCGCCACGGGGCTAAATCGCCCCGTAGCACTCCCGCGCCACCCATGATAGGTAGAAATTTTGTTACCCCAGTTAAGTTTTGTTTTTTTAACTTATGTTAAAAGGCAGTTTTAGGTCAAAAATACAAAATTATTAAACGTGCGGTACCGAGTCAAAGTTTTTGTTTTCGGTTTTGATTATTTTTTGTGAATACCTTACTTCTGCCCCCCATAGCCCACAAAGATTTTTCTCATCAAAATATCTTCCGTGGTTCAGGAGATATGACCCTCCAAAAATGGTGGTTTTTGACAAATCTGTACTTAAAAAATTTTCCGATGGGTATTTAAATTTAAACAACAAAATATGAACTCAAAGAAAGCGGTTAGTTTTTAATTTAATTTAATACCTTGATCTTTAAGATCGGTGCAGTATTGTCGAAATATTGCGTTTTTCCTACAAAAACCCCGCATTTTTTCGCTAAAAATACGAAGTGTAGGCAAAAATGTTGGGCAAACCTCATCAAATCACTGCCGTCGTTTGGTGTTTTTAATCGCTGGTTTTTTGTATGGAAAACGTAATACCTCGACAAACACTGCGCTAATCTTAACGATGAATGTATAAGCTTAAAGTAGAAAGTAGCCGCCCTCTTTAAGTTGCCTATTTTGTAATTTAAGTTTTAATACCCACTGGGCAAACTTTTAAGTACAGAATTGTCGAAAAACGCCATTTTTGAAGGGTCACATCTCCTGAACCACTGGGATATTTTGACGAAAAAATTCTTGTTGGCTATTGGGGGCAGGAATAAAATTTCCACAAAAAATAATCAAAATCAACGACAAAAACTTGACCTTTAAGAAAACTGCGCAGTTGCTTTATTTTGTTTTGGATCTGACAAAAAATAATGATAATACCCGCATTAGCGTTAGGATTTGGTCCATTTTTGGCATAAAATTCGGCAAATTTTTGTTGTTCGCTATCCAATTGACCTGAATTTTTAGAATCAGGAACATTCATTTTTAGATGCTCCTGGTCTGTCAGTTTAAATTGTTGTCGTTTCGTTTGTAAATTGTTGTTTCGTTTGTAGCAAAAAGCGGCAGTTATCGATATGGCAATTAAAACTAAAAATATTACATATTTTCAAATGACAGCCATTTAAAATGTTTTTTTTTCTGATAAGATTAAAGTTTCCATTATTGATTGATTTGTGAAGCCATCTTATTCTTATAAAACAGTAAAAAACATAATTAAAGTTAAACATGTTCATTTTTAAGGCTTCGAAGCCCTGCAGCCCAACAAAAACCTGTGTTTTACATTGAATTTATCTAAATGCGGACGTTTTGCTTGTTTTCGTGTTTTTAAAATTTTTTGACTAAAACTGCATTTTCTCATTTTTTTTAAATAATCTTATTTATTACGCAGTAAAAACTAAAAAAATTAAACACGTCATTCTGTTACTATTATAATAGAAACAAACAATATTATGGCTTTTTAATTATTCCAATATTACACACAATAAAATAAATAAAAAGTGAACACTATTTTTAAGTAAAAATACGATAAAACTTATAGTCCATACAAAAATGATGATAGGACTGGCGACAAAACTCGAACTTTGAAAGGTTATATCTCCAAAATCGAAGGTAGATTATGTACGGGACATATATAGGAGCATAGCTATCTTTTAGAAAGGTTAGAAAAAATTGTTTTTCTATGACGTCATCAGTACGGCCTATGCCGTGAAAAAAACCTGGGTCCCAAAAAAACCAAACTTTTTTATTAGTACGAGATAAGAAACGCTGCTTGGTATGTTCTTAGAACACTTTTTTGAGTTTTTCTAAAAATATGAAAGAAACCGGCTCACTGAAATTTTTTTTATTATGCGTTGAATGCGCGCGGTTTTCGCGATTTTTCGCCAAATTAAAACACTACAAAAAAGATAGGTTTTGTTTTTGCTTCCTGTACAACGTGTGTACAGTTTTGAGCATATTGTTATATATTAAATGTCCGCCATTTTTTATCCCTTACTTTTGACATAAAAATGTTTTTTCGGGGCGTGACCCCCCAGGGGCTAGGGGGGCCAAACACAAATGCCGAAAAAATTTTTCAAACTTTTTTTCAAAACCATTAAAAATAACAACTTTTTATTTTAGGTTTAGGTCAAAAAACCTAATATTAAACTTACAATAAGCTGTCAAAAAAGAAGAATTTAAAATTTGGAAGCATTCCAAACCCGTATGCTAGCAGCAGCATATCTCAAAATTTGAAAGTTTTACAAGAATAATAAACTTTAGAAGATTAGTTTTAAATTTTTTATTTTATTTTGATTTAAAACATTAAAAAGTAGTCTAAATAACCCCATGAAAACACAAAATAAAGTTAAAAGTTGAAAATACTTCTTTACGCCATGCAAATTATTGTCATTATGTCATCATTGATGATTTTTATTGGCTCTTCCGCAATTAAAATAACGTAATTGAGACAAGATCGCGGATTTAAACGTTTTTATTGTTTCAATAGATTACATTTGGATATCAATCGTTTTTATCCATTTACGTTGAAGGGGAAAGGGAGCGGTTTTTGCCTATTTACGTTAAAATGACGCGTTCACAATAAACTTCAGTGGAAATTGACTCACTGAGAGTAAAAATGGTTGAATTGGAGATCGAGAGAGATACCTGGCTGGCTGAAAAATCATTGCTGGAAGACCGAGTTTTAAAACTAGAAGAGGCTTTGCGGCTTTCGCAGTCACAGAACTTTCCAACTCTACTGGCCGACGTGTGCCAGCAGATGATCAAACAGCTCATTCCGGTTTTGAACACCTTATGTGAGAACCATGCCTCCAAGAAGGATGCAAAAAAGGAGCAAGGCTAGTTTGCTGTCATTTCTGGCTTGAAAGAATTAGGCAACGACGCCAACCAAGTCAAGGAACTTATTAGTAAACTGATTGCAAATAACAACAAAAAAAGCGACTCCACCATTTTGGACTTATTTTAAATGGGAACTGCCAGAGGCTCCAAATTTAGATTGTTGAAAGTAAAAGTAGCCAGCACGTCACTTCATAATGACATCACGAGGTCTGGCGCAAATTTAAAAAATGAAGCAAACTTCAAAGGTGTGTTTGTCCGCCCCTCTCTAACCATGGTCCAAAGAGCTGTACAAGCCAAATTACTAGTAACTCTTAAAATGCATCGTGATAAATAACCAAACTCAAAAGTCTTCTATGTACGTTACAGTAATTTGGGAAACCCTTATTTATATGACAGCTTTGTCAAAAAAATTGTGCAATCTTTTTGCAGCACAGTGAAAATTAGTGCCTTATACTTCATTTCAAAAAGCTACAAAAGTACCTTTGCAGAATTTTATGTTTTAACCTCAGGAAATAATGCTACATATAACAATGTCTTTTTTGATTTTCTATTAATTACAAAAAGTTAGTTGTTTCCAAAAATAAATAACAATAAACTTGATATTTTAAATAACTAGTATTATTTTACGTTTTGACCGAAAAAGTGAAGCTAATCATGGAGGTGGTGTTCTAGCGCTTTTAAAAAAACGCATCAAGTGTCTGAAATTGAAATTAGTGCAAAATATGAAAGCATTGAGATAACAGCATCTGGTGTATTTTTCAAAAACCTTGACGTCAGAGTTATCAGCCTTTAGAGGCGCCCTCAAGCCAATAAAAAGGAAGACGATCTTATATTTGAGTGTTGAGATACCTAATTTATAATTTTAAAGGAACTGTCATATTAACTGGGGATTTTAACATCCCTGGTATCAGGTGGTGGTATATGGATATAGTTTCCAACTATCAAAACGAACTTAACTGACTTATTTTATTTAGTGACTTAGGACTAACACAATTATTAAAATCACCTACAAGAGAAGAAAATTTCTTGGATTTACTCCTTACAACAGTTGTAGATATTTTTTTCAGCTAAAATTGCGCCAAACTTTAAATTCAGACCATTCTTCAATCGTGTTTGAGTTTGATACTGGTTTAAACTCTCTTCAAAATACTAAAAATCAAATAAAAGTGGTACTTAATTTTGTAACAAAACAGTTTAGTAACAAAAAAAACTAAATATCCAGCAGATATTATTAAACTTAAACAAAAATTCAAACTTTGGCATAAAAGAAAATATAAAAACATTAAAGAAGAATATAACTTAATAACAAAAAAATGTGTTCAAGCAGTAAAAAACCACAAAATTTCTTTAGAAAAGAAACTCTCAACAAATGAGATTTAGGAAGTTTTTATACGTTTGTTAACACAAATATTAAATCTAGAAGTTATATTCCACCCTTAGTTAAAAATGACTCAACTTTTGCTTTTGAAGACTCTGAAAACTAAAATATTTGCCTAATATTTTAGGCCCATTTTTACAATTGATGATGGGAATATTCCTCCATTTGACTCAGAAATTAGAAATAATCTTGAAAATATTAAATTCTCAACAAAATGATGTGTTAAAAGTCCTAAAAAAATTGCCAAATAATTTTTCTAAAACTCCAGATTGTATACCTGCATATTTTTTGAAGCGCCTTGCAAAAGTACTAGCTGAACCACTAGCCAAAATTTTTAACAAATCTTTTAAAACAGCAGAACTTTCAAATGATTGGCTTATTATTAGCCTTGATTATTCCTATATTTAAAAAGAATTTAAAAAATAGAAAAGTAAACTATAGACCAATCCCTTTAACCCCATAATTCTTGTAAAACAATGGAAACCTTAGTTCGTGACAAACTTTACTCCTTTTTCCATAAAATATTATCAAGGTTTCAACATGGTTTTAAGAACAAAAGTTTAGTACTTGGACTGTAAGTGTTAAAAACAAAAAGTCTGTCGATGTGATTTATTTGGATTTTGCCAGAGCTTTTGACTCTGTTTCTCATCAAAAACTTTCCTACAAACTTACACAATATGCAGTTACAGGAAATTTTTTTAATTGGATTAGTGCGTTTCTAACCAACAGGATATTAAAAATTGTTATTAATAATTCTGTTTCCTCTTCCTATAAAGTAACCAGTTCAGTTCCGCAGGGTTCAGTTTTGGATTAACTCTTATTTTTAATTTATATCAACAATTTTTTTGACTGTGTAAAAAACTCCAAAATTAAATTATTTGTAGATGATGCGAAAATTTATAGATTTTCTCCTCGATCACAAAAAAACTATAAATCATCAAGTTCTAGATATGCAAAAAGATCTTAATAATATAGCCATATTTATAGATATGCAAAAAGATCTTAATAATATAGCCACATTATATTATAATACTAGCTTTGAAAAATGCTCCAAGAATAGAGCAGGAAAAAGGGGCGATTTTTCCCCGGGCGTATGTTTAGACAGAAAAGATGTGGACTAGTCTGAGATGGACATTATGTGGACTATAGAAAATTTGCATTTGGTTTGGGCAGCTGCTCACTAAATAAAAATTTCTACCACACGATTATGATTTGTTTATACATTGATCTAATCACACAGCACTGTTGCATTTTTCTTAGTTTGATGAAATGTCAATTGAAAAAATTATACTCACAGCAATCTTTGACAAGCGCGAAATCTCTACTTTTTAAATTTGAAGGTTATATTTGTATGTGTAAGAAACAGCTATAAATTTGAAAAAGTGGCGATTTCGCGCTTGTCAAAAATTGCTGTGAGTATAATTTTTTCAATTGACATTTGATCAAACTAAGAAAAATGCAACAGTGCTGTGTGATTAGATCAATGTAAACAAATCATAATCGTGTGGTAGAAATTTTTATTTAGTGAGCAGCTGCCCAAACCAAATGCAAATTTTCTATAGTCCACATAATGTCCATCTCAGACTAGTCCACATCTTTTCTGTCTAAACATACGCCCGGGGAAAAATCGCCCCTTTTTCCTGCTCTATTCTTAAAGCATTTTTCAAAGCTAGTCTACCACTTTTTTTGAAATAAATTTAAAAAATAGCCTAATAAACTATAGTTTTAGCTGTGCAATGACATATGTTTATAATCATTCCGTTGCCAAGATATACTTTTTTAAATAAAAAATAAGAAGAAGAAGAAGATGATGATATTAAATTACAAAATTTACCCACGTTGTTTAATTATAGTTAGTGCGGTGCAGTGGCGCTCCAGACAAAGTTTACCTACGTTCTCTAAATATAGTTGGCGCGATGCCGTGCGCCAATGATTGCAATTATAATTCTACAGTAAAAATAATAATAATAAGAAGATGATGAAATGAATACAAAATTTACTCACGTTCTCTAAGTATACTTGGTGCGGTGCGGTGGGTTAAATTGCAGTGTGGCACCCCCGCACCACCGATGATTACCTACCGGCGCGTGGCGCTCCCGCCCCCCCCAACTATTTATTATTTTTTAATAAATATAACTTTGAATTAATTTTGTCATCAGTAATGCAAGAATTAAAAAAAGTACTTTGTTGTTTTCACCGATTTCCGCGCCATTGAAGCAGATGGCGCTGGGATTTGGTTCCGTTTCTGCCACCAATTAAAACCCGTCTGCTTTTTTTGTGCGGTTTTTATGAGGGGATGTTGGTTGTCTGCTCTGTACAATCTTTATTGTTGCCAAAAGCTGTTATTGTGCGGTTGGGAGTTTTTATTTGTCTATTTTTCAATTTTTTTATTTTGATCAATAAATCGATAACAAGGACCTAAATCAAAAAAGTGCTTCCTAAGAAAGTTGCGTAATTCCTTCTTCTTTTTTATGAGCCCATGTTTATTTTTGATCAACCAATAACGAATGAGGAATATCGCTTTTAAGGATGGAGCGTTGGAATAATAATAATAAGAAGAAGAAGAAGAATGTTCTGAATTTCAAAATTTACCCACGTTCTCTAATTATGGTTGGCGCGGCGCCACGGGGCTAAATCGCCCCGTGGCGCTCCCGCGCCACCCATGAATAATAATAATAATAATAATAATAATAATAATAATAATAATAATAATAATAATAATAATAATAATAATAATAATAATAATAATAATAATAATAATAATAATAATAATAATAGTAATAATAATAATAATAATAATAATAATAATAATAATAATAATAATAATAATAATAATAATAATAATAATAATAATAATAATAATAATAATAATAATAATAATAATAATAATAATAATAATAATAATAATAATAATAATAATAATATAATAATAATAATAATAATAATAATAGTAATAATAATAATAATAATAATAAAAATAATAATAATAATAATAATAATAATAATAATAATAATAATAATAATAATAATAACTAGCCTTGAAAAATGCTCTAAGAATAGAGCAGGAAAAAGGGGCGATTTTTTCCTGGGCATATGTTTAGACAGAAAAGATGTGGACTAGTCTGAAATGAACATTATGTGGATTATAGGAAATTTGCATTTGGTTTGAGCAGCTGCTTAATAAATAAAAATTTCTACCATATGATAATGATTTGTTTATACAAAAATCATACTCACAACAATCTTTGACAAGCGCAAAATCGCCACCTTTTCAATTAGAAGGTTATGTTTGTATGTGTATAAAACAACTATAAATTTGAAAAAGTGGCGATTTCGCGCTTTGTAAAGATTGTGGTGAGTATGATTTTTTCAATTGACATTTTATCAAACTAAAAAAAAATGCAACAGTGCTCTGTGATTAGATCAATGTATAAACAAATCATTATCATATGGTAGAAATTTTTATTTATTGAGCAGCTGCCCAAACCAAATGCAAATTTCCTAGTCCACATAATGTCCATCTCAGACTAGTCCACATCTTTTCTGTCTAAACATACGCCCGGGGAAAAATCGCCCTTTTTTCCTGCTCTATTCTTAGTACATTTTTCAAGGCTAGTCTACCACTTTTTTGAATTAAATTAAAATTAAAAAAATACGTTGTAATTAAGCACAGCCATTTTAAATGAAATTGTTCAGTTTGTGATTTTTTGGTGTCAAGTTATAAAATTCAAATAAAAATTATAAAAAATGATTAGCAAAATATTTAAGGAATTATAAAAAAACGATTTTAGGAAATTTTTTTATTTTTTACTTTTTATGAAATTGCAGCCAAAGTCGTGCTAATAATTTATCTTCTTCTTTTTATTATTTTTATTTTTATTATAAATGAATTATCGGTGGCGCGGAAGCACCATATGAAGATAAAGCCCCACGGCACCGCGCAAACTATGATTAAAGCGCATGTGTAAATTTTGTATTATGTTTTTCTTCTCCTTATGATTAATATATTATTTTTCAAGCGCTTATATCTTAAAACCGATATTCTTCCCTTGTTACTGATTGATCAGAAAGAAACATGGGCTCTTTGAAAAGCGTAGAAAATTCCGTAATAATTTTCATAGAAGCCACTTTTTATTGATAAATGATCCGTGTTCTATTGATAATATCAAAACTGTTAAAAAGTATATTTCGTCAATGGAATGATTATAAACATATGTCATTGCGCAGCTAAAACTATATTTTATTAGGCTACTTTTTTAATTTGATTAAAAAAAGGGGTAGACTAGCCTTGAAAGCACTGTTGCATTTTTTTAGTCTGATGAAATGTCAATTGAAATATCATACTCACAGCAATCTTTGACAAGCGCGAAATCTCGACTTTTTCAAATTTATAGTTGTTTCTTACGTATAAAAATATAACCTTCTGATTGAAAAAGTGGCGATTTCGCGCTTGTCAAAGATTGCTGTGAGTATAATTTTTTTAATTAACATTTCATCAGACTAAAAAATGCAACAGTGCTGTGTGAGTAGTTCAATGTATAAACGAATAATTATCATATGGTAAAAATTTTTATTCAGTGGGCAGCTGCTCAAACCAAATGCAAATTTCCTATAGTCCACATAATGTCTATCTCAGACTAGTCGACATCTTTTCTGTCTAAACATATGCCCAGGGAAAAATCGCCCCTTTTTCCTGCTCTATTCTTAGAGCAATCTTCAAGACTAGTTTTTATTTGCGTTTCTTTTAAAAGTAACAATTTTTAAATTTTTTTCTTAATTTTAAAATCTGTTTCACTTGAAACCACTTCTAAAAGTTGTCCCCTGAATTTCTTTACCTTTTTATGAAATTACAGCCAAAGCTGTGTTATTAAAATTTTTTAAACATACAAAAATTGTTTTTGAACTTCAAATTCATAGACCCATAGCTAAAAATAGATAATGCATCATGATTTCAGTATTCGGTCGCATCATAATGCTATCAGGCAAAAATTAATATTGAAGTTGATATTTAACTTTTAGTGAAAATTGTCCAGACTGGTGTTTCAGCTTAGGAAAATCAGAAAAAGAAATAAAATAAGAAAATAAGAAAACAAAACGTTCTACTTCATTTAACAGTTATATCTATCAACCTATTACTTAAATAAAAAATCTATAAATTAATGCAACTCTTTAATAAATCGACCTTTATGCAACTTTATGCAATGCAACTCTTTAATAATTCTGTTAGTGGGATATTCTCACTACAAAATTTTCCAAAACACATCATTGACAAATTAAATTTTTTTATTGATTTATATATATGGGTAATAAATAAAACCTTACCTATGACAACAGCAACAATAATACCTGGATACATCATTTTGCTTTCTGATTCAGATACCTAAATTTATAAATTTTAAATGATAAATGATTTTTATACTCTGTAAATCAAAATAGTAACTTTTTATCAAAGATAAATGCTATCAGGGTGAAAAAAGCGTGGTGATAAAGTAAGCACTTGTTTTCCAAGAAAATGTCGCATGGAAAAAAACACCTGACGCAACTTAATAATAATTTGTTACATCATCCTTGACAATTTTTTTTAATTTTTATTCTCACAGGTTTATTCTTCATTTCTTCCTGGCAGCGAACGGTTACGTCCTTAATTTTAGCCTAAATGATTTTAGCTTTAGTATTGTGGTAGAAAACTACCAAAAAAATCGTCGCGAGGGGGGCAGTAAAATATTTGGGAAAAAGTTGGTTAGTTATAGCAAGAATATATAACCCAAAAGAATGTCCTACTGTACAGTATCCGAGAATGTCCGACTGTACACTTTTGAAGCACACACACATAATTTTTTAAAGAAAGTTTAAACCCAAAAAATAACACCAAAAATAAAGTCTACGTGTCTAATTTTGGGTATATCAATGTTGTATAAGTGTATTTTATTTTGGAATAGGTCAAATTAAAATTTTGATGCACATATGAATAGTGTACCTAAACTTTCAATCAAAAACATGATACCGTTAAAACTCGCAAAGAATTAACTTTTTACTCTCCAGAATGTACAATTTTATAATGTTAAGAAAAAAAAATATGATTTTTATTTAATAATACTAAATTAAAAATTGTGTTTTCACAGTAGTTAAGAATCTGGAGAATCTATAAATGTTAAGATTTTTTAAATTGATAGTGACATAAGCCACCAAAATCATTGACAACAAATTTTTTAGGCTTTAAAAATTTAGTTCCGATTGAGTTTTTTTCTCTGAAAGTGCAAGTGAAACATAAAAAAAATCAAGCTCAAATTGTATTTTTTTATAATTTATAAGCGGTCTCAAAAATGCTGATTTTTTACATTAAAATTTGGTATATTTTGTAAGGTTTGTTTTGTACAAAAATTTTGTATATTGGCAGCAAAAGCAAATTTTAGCCGTTTTTCCTGTTCATTGAGCTTGGGGCTGGTTCATACCGAAATGACAGCTGATATGTGACGCACCGCGCACACCGTTTACCAAATTTCTTTTTACCCCCATTGTATGATCTTTTTAATAATAAACAATACAATTATCTGTTTTTTTTTAAAATTAATTGGTGGCTTATAGTGAAATCTCTTTTTTTTTATTAAAATTGAGAAAATCAGTAAACAAAAAACTTTATTTTTATGTTTAAAAGAGTTTCATCATTAAATTACTTTTTTTTAATTTAAATATTAGTTTCAAAATCTTGTCATTATATAAAAAAAACACTGTTACAAATCAAATTCCTATATTCCTTGAAGCACATTACTTCTTTAATGCTGAACCGATTGAGCTGAAATTTAAAAATTTTGTAGCTTTTTAGTAGAGTATTTCAAATACCAAATTTGAATCAGGTAACACTCAGAAGTAGGCGGGGGGGAAGAAAAGGTTAAATCCCCCCAATTTTGAAAAAATGAAAAAAAGTCTTTGAAATGACTTCTAACTGCCTCCAAACTTAAGTTTTGAGGTCAAAGTGTTTTAAACAATAAAACGCACAAAAATGCAATAAAAAGAGTTTTTTGACCTAAAACTAGCGTTTTTTATTGTTGTTGATGCCCTATCGATTGGTCATAATAATTTTAATGCAGGGCAAAGCGCTGTGGCATGAAGCGCCGCCGCGAGACAAAAACAGGAATAACTTTTGACTAAATAGACTTATCAACATAAAATTTCGTATACATATGTAATCAATAATGAACTATCAATTGGCGTATTATTTCAGCTGTGGCGCGAAACTCTGCCACATTTCCAATGCACCGCAGTATAT
>JASAMX010005466.1:0-12500 GCA_030248175.1 Microlaimidae sp. YZB2_3
GAAAAGGTTTTGAAGTATGTTATGAAAATAGGGCCAAACATATAGGTTGGCGCCAGAAAAAGTTGTACACAAGAGTTGCTATGTAGAAGAAAAGTTAGATAAAATAAGAGACTTTGATGAACCGGTTGGACTGACCCAAAAGTTGATAAGAAGATTAATTGAAACATTAAGACTATTAAAGTAAAAAAAGACTGTATGATTAAATAGAGATTAGGCAGTTAAATTGGACTTAACCAAGTTTGGTTTGTGTTGCACAGGATTTGGAAATACTATGTGTTTGTGTTAATAATGGTTACAGAATTTATGAACGGGTTTGAATGCGGCAAAAGGTTTGATTTACCCTTGATTAATTTGTTTACATACTTTACATGAAGGAGTTAGCGCGATTTCTATGCAAAGAAATATTACTAGTTTTTGGATCAAAAACGAAGGCTTTTTTTAACCAATTTTGGCATTGAAAAAGAATGTGCTACTGGCTCCAACACAAAACATTGCAAAAAAGAGGAGTTAGCGACATTAATTTAGTTATTTTTAGATATTTTTATATTATGTATTATTCAGGAAATTTGAGGTAGTTTACAGAAAAAGAATTATCAACAAAAGTTTTTAAATGCAAAGGTAATTATTGACAATTACCTTCACCGAGGGTTACTCAGCCTAACTAGATTATTTTAATATACTTTGCTTTAATAAACTCGACGCGCAATGATCCCTAAATATAGCTGAACTGGCTACAGGCAATTTGGAGCCATTCTGCCATTATAATTATTTATGTGACTAAATATAATACCTAACTCAAGGGAAAGAGACCGTTTAGCCAGCGATTAACTTCCCACTCAACAACAAATCCCTACCTAGATTGGCCGAAACAAATCACAGCGTCAGCATCTCATGAGCAATCAATATAAAAATAAAAACTCAAGTAAAAATATGCTAACCTATGGATAGCGTGCCGAATTGTGGATCCTTTTCTAGGGTGGTAGGCTAATATACGACTGTTCAGAAATTAAAAAGCAAAACCCAATGATATGGTACCCGTGTTGCGCTCCCATTTTTGAGTTTGGAGCAGAAATTGCTGCTTGATATGGTTTTATTTGTACGCGCGGCGACCAGCGCGATTACTGTAATTTGAATATGACAAAGTTCGCATTTAAAAGCTGGGCGGAATGACAACTTAGTATTTAGCGATGACACAAAATAATTATAAAAACCTACCACGCACTATCCGCCACAGCACTCCTCGTTATTGCAAGCCTTTTCTGGCTTAGTGGACCCAGTTTAATCTGGTTGTTGCATCAGCCAGATTAATTTTTGTAAAGCAATATCCTCCTCCCAACTTGTGCATTAGATCCTCTGGGAGTGGAATTGGTTAACAATGTATCTCTAGTTGAGGATTTACTGTGACTAATTAGTCACCACAGATTCTCAATTTTGTATTTTCGCCTTTGTTTAGTTGAGCTTTTTGAACTGTGACAACTGGAGTACCATATTCATTGAATTGCGTTGGTTTCCACACCCTTTTGGCAATTCCTGCATCATAAGCTTGATTGAGGTCATCCTGAATGGCAAAAGGCACAAGTCTTGCCGTGCAGACAACAGGTTTAGTCAATTTAAAATCTTTTAAGCATCTGGTTTGAAAACATCTGGAAATTCTTTGCATAGCTGTTTGCAGTTTTCTTTGCATAGCTGTTTGCTGTTTTCTTGAATTGACCTATTGGCAGTGAGTTTTTGGTTGACTGTATGTACTGTTCCTGTGCCAGATCCATTGCATAAAGATTCCAGCATTCTATCTATAGATATTCCCAAAATTAAAAAAACAGTTTTATTTTTGTAAAAGGTAAAATAATTAAATTATTGCGAGTACAAGCGACTATGTTCACTTCCTAGCTTGTTTCAAATTGTTAGTTTTAGTCATTTTAATCAGCTAACTTATTTTTTTGGCAAAAATCATAAAATCAATGTCACGTGAACTTTTTCAATGAGATGTTTTTGTGATTTTCACTACTTTTTGTTATTTCTCAAGATTTCTTAAAAACAGATGGCCCAAGAAAATTTCCAATTAAAAATAAAGTTTTTGAATAAAATTGTGCAAGAAAAAACGCAACATGTCTAACGCACGCGACTTTCTTGCGTGTAAAAGACACTGATTTATTACGCAGAGATTTTTGTTGCTGTCAATGCCCATTTTTTGCGTAGTGAATTTCACGCAAAAGTGGAAGTAAAATTCCCATATGCACTGCAAAACACTAACACTGTGTTAAAAATTGCAAAAAAAAATTAATTTGAAAAAAAAACAAGAAAAAATGGCGGGTTTTCAGTATTAAAACCGCACAAAACCCAAATTTTGAGTAAAGTTTTTTATAGTGGCCAAAATTAAGGCGCGGCCACCTAGAAAAAACTGGCTATAACTATTGCCAAAACGAACAATAGTAATTATTAAAGGATGCAAATTTATCCTTAGGTATTGTTCTTGTACATATAACTTAATTTTTCCCGCTTGCAAATTTTAATATCTATTAGCAAGACTTTAAACAATTATGTCAAAACCTTAAAAAAACAAGTTTTAATAACCTGGATTTTTTGTTGAATTTTTATTTTTGGCGTAAAAAACGTCAAAAAAAGTCAAACGAGCAAAACAAATTCTTTAAAAATACAGTAGTACGATGACATTTAAAAATAGCAAAAAACAACAGGTTCTTTTACCTAAATTTTAAGGTGGCCGAAATTAACGGAAGCTTAAAATGCGTAGTTAGTTAAACGCGTTGCAAAGTGATTTTAAAAAAAATATCAGAACATGAAAATTATCAAATTTGAGCCTTAAATAGAAGATATTTTAAGGTTATATTGTGCTTAGTTCCAAACTTTATGCAGTTCAAACACAAAAAAAATAAAAAAATCACAAAAAATTCAGTTTTTGTATGGAAATCTTGATAAGGCAGAATAACAAAAATAAAAAAAACTTTTGCAAAAAACAATTTATTCGACATTACTCCAGTTACTTTTGCGCTAGTTCTTTTGTGTTTAAAAAATAAGCCAATTTTTTAACATCCTAAATTGGTGGCCAAAATTAAGGCCTGGCCGAAATTAAGTCAGATACTCTACAGTTATTCGAAGCTTTTTTGAGCTGAGCACAGAATACAGCCTCGAAAGCCCGTCCTGTTTTTGTATTAATTGCTTGCAAAACTTTTTAATAGTTTTAACTTTATAAATTCAATTTTATATATTCAAATTAAAATTTATATTTATGTTCAAATTTAATTTTATAAATTCTTTTTATTTTTAAGAAGTTAAAAAACAAATTGAAACACATTTAAAACCGCCTACACGTTTGTACAAATGTGACAGACGCGTTTAAGACGTTAAATTTGACAAATAAACGGGACGAAGCTCTTGATTTCTCTCTGTTCTATATATATTGTACTCTTAACATACTCTTAAATAATATATAACTAATGTAAAACTTGTAATGATATTGAAAGAAATCACATAACGATACTTTATTTTTACGCTCGTTTAAAGGTTTTATAAGCGTTTTGAAAAGTTTAAAAGTGTTTTTTGCATGTACTCTTGTGCACACAAGAGCTGCAGAGCTTCAAAGAATAGCTCCATAGAGAAGATCCGTTTTTTGTGGAGCTCGGGAGAAACCATCGAAGCTTTAGAGCTCTATCCGACATTTTTTAAATTTTTCATAAAAAAATAAATTGTGATGCCCTGAATTTTTTTTATAAATTTATTAAAAATATATTAATATTATATATATATATATGTATATATATATATTGCTAAATAAATAAAATTAATTTTACATATCGCAGGTAATAAATTTAACAATGAAATATCAATAGCTACAATTTTTATGAACTATGTTTAAGCGCAATTTAAGTTGGAATTCAGTAAAAAATGGAAGTTAAAAGGAGTTAACAAAAACTCCGTAAATTTATCCAAGTGCAAACTAATTTTTGCAAGTGGAGAAATGATGAAACAGGACGAAAAGTGTACAAAACCACTAAATAAAAACAAAATGCCTTTTCGCTAACTAAAAATATATATTTTGGAATAAAAAACAAATTTGTAACGACTTAATTGTCTTAAAGTGCAGAAAACTACATTATTCAGTTCATTTTTTTTCTTAGTTTCGGACCCTCGGATCTCGGACGGTAACTCACATGGCGAAACTACAAACTTCAACTGCACCCAGGAATCGGATTGCCGTGGTATCTTGCAGGGGGAATTTTTCCTACACCCAAGAAGTGTGTGACAAGTATTTCTACACAATTTCAGCGCACATTTTTTACTAAAACTCTTTAAATAACAACAGAACAGAATCCTGTGTATTAAAGATGGCTTGTTCAGTGGGGGTATTCATACAATTTATGATTGTGACTTTATATTACAAATTAAACAAAAAATCAACATAACAATTACTTAAAAAACTGTAAAATTGTAGTTTGCTGCATTTAAAACTTGTTAAATAAAAATAAATAGAAGACCGTTTTTTCCCTTTATACTTCGCAAAAAAAAAAACAGAAAATTGATCGTTATTTTGATTTGCTTAATTCACCAAAATATTCAAAACTACATTTACTATAATGAGAAGCAAATAGTTTGTCCGGTTTTCCGGGTGTTTGTGGCAGAGGCTGAGTCGTCCTCCGCTTTGTAAAATTCCAATTTTCAATTAAATTTCCACGGTCAAAATTGTTTTCCCTTTGTTTCCAAAATTCCAGCAAAAATTATTGATTAAAAATGGGTTATTTTTTGTGAAAATAGAACGTAATCAAAAATTATTAACCTCCCAGAAAAACTTCCTTTATTTCTCGTTTTTCAATTTAAAAATCTGCTACTCAGAGTAGCTTAATATAGTTTGTTTATAAAAATCAGCGCGCTCAGCGCCAAGAAAAATCACAGGCACTCGTTTTTCTTTTCAAAGGACATCGCACTAAAATTATCTTTGTATACTTTAATATGGATCTCTAAACACTGAGATAAACTTAGAGCTTTAAACACTGAGAATAAAATTTAATGAAAAGTAAAAAAAGGAACGTGTTTCATTTATCGAATAGTATACTAGTGTTGTAAAAAGTTTCTTTTACTTTAAAATAATAAAAGTAAAAACAGATTTTGGATTACTTTTATTTTTACTTTTCTTGACTTTTAAAATTTCAAATACTTTTACTTTTAAGACTGGTTCATACTTATGTAAAAACGTCCTTTGGGAAAAGTCCAAAAGACGGTTTTACATACGTTTATAGGCTGTATTTGTCCTTTTGACAAAGTCCAAAGACGTTTTTACATACGTTTATACGCTTTATTTTGTCCTTTAGAGTTTGTACAAAGGACGTTTTTACATACGTTTATGCGCTGTATTTGTCCTTTGGACAAAGTCCAAAAGAAGTTTTTACATAAGTATGAACCAGCCTTTACTCTTACTCGGATTTTCCACTGCAAGACTTAAATTAATTTAAGTTAAATTCAGTAATTTCAATGGGTACATTATCTATGGGCTTGTTGTAAAGTGAATGGCAGAAGATAATCTTTTAAGCTGCTTACACATTTTTAAACCAATTATCTTTAACTAAAAAAACTTATTAAAAAATAATTTATACATAAAATTAGCAAAAAAATTTTAGAACAGAGCTCTGGAGCTCCAAAAACCGGTGGTTTGCTCCGTTTTAAAATTACTTTTATTACACTATTTTATTCTTACTTTTACTTTAAAAAATAGGTCTTACTTTTATTTTTACTTTACTTAAATAAAAATTTTGACCATTACTTTTACTTTTTACTTTACTTAAATTAAAATTTCCTCAAACTACTTTTACCTTTACTTAAAATAATCCGAAATCAATACACTCTTAATTTTTTTTTGTATTTTTTTTGAGAAAATACTAGGAAAATTTCTAAACTGCATGGAGCGAGAGTTACAATTAGACTATTTGTTAATATTACTCTCAATTTTGCAAAAATATAAATAGTAGTTTGCAATAGTTTTTTAAAACTTGTTTGTAGCTTTTAAACATTTTGTGGTCGCTTGTCGAATGGAGAAAATTTGTGTTTTTTTAAAGCAGTTTGTAAAACTTGTATTGTTTATTTTGTATTTTTTCACTTATCAAAATTTTTATTTTAATCTACGTATAATTTCATGTATGTAATCTATGTAAATTTCATGAAATTTGACTGCATAAATGTCTAACAAATGAAGAAAAAATTACGTTGGAAAAAATTACGCAGCTCGTTGGAATTTAATATTATGGCAACTATAATGACTTAGGGTAACTGATCAAAATTTGGCCACCCTTAATTTCAATCACCGGCTGTTATTTTTGCCATGCGCAAAGTTATGCAATGAACTGCGTATGGCCAGATAAATCGTCATGTCATCTATCTACCCATATACGCGGTCATTTTGTAAAATTGCTTTGCGTAAAATTTTAAGCATGGAAAAAATGCATAAAATAAGTACAAGAAACTAAAATTACAATTTTTTCTTTTAACTTTTATCAAAAGTGAGATAACAATCGCAGGTTAATAACTTAAACACTATGTATATCCTGACAATTATAAATTTTAGAAGTATTAAGTCAAAGAACTTTAGAAAAATATGACAAGATATTTTTAAAAAAATCAAATGTAAGACAATGATATACTTTAAAATTAAAATTTCTTACCTCTATATACATCTGGAAATTTGTTTGGTTATTGAAAGTGCAGTCATTTTATTAACATAACGCGCTGCGAAAACTCTTTAGCAGAAAATTTAAAGACTTCAAATTTAGGAGTTAAAGTCAGTGCACACGCAACCAATGGCAGTCATTTCGGTTTTGCAGAAATTTTGAAAGGAGTGTGTTTAATTTATCAGAAAGGTATAGACAATAAATTAAATATTACTATAGAAGTAAAGCGGTGCTGTGGGGTTTCTCCGGATTTCCAATAAAAAGGAGCTTTAATCTTTAGCTCCTAGCTCCAGAACATATGAAATTAATATTTGTAAAATAATAATTTTACTCCGCTTGACGTTAACCATGCGTTTAAAATTGTTTATTTTTTATATTGGGACAGAATCTAACACAGCTTCTGTAATAAATTTTCTTTCCAATTAAAGGACTTTTGAGTTTTATTTAAATTTTAAAATTTATTTGAATTTTAAAATTTTTCAAAAAAAAAATTATCTATGTTTTGGATTGATAAGCAAAACTTTTTAATTTTTCTGATTCATTTGATTCATGATTGTAAAGCTATGTTAACCCTTTAAGATTTTTTCCTCTGCATATATGCAGAATTTATTTAGCGTCACCGCTGCTCTGTGTTAAACTCCGCGTTCGAACAAGGAGGACTTCGGAGTTTAACAATCATGACAATCAGATCATAAAATCATGATTGATAATCACGATTTTATGATCTGACCAATTGCGCGGCCAATCATGACGTATGTAAGTTTTATTTAAAAAATTGTAACTCGGCCGAAAAAAATTTATATGACTTGAAATGTGAAACATAGATAACTCGGTTAGTAACTTTTTTAATAGTTTTTTTTTACCTTTACATAAAAAAATTATTAAAACGCGATTTCAGTTGCAAGTTTTCAAATAAAAACTAGGTTACAAAATCAATGTAGTGCCATTGTTAAAAATCCCAGTTACTTCGTTTTTTGCCAATTTTCTTACATTACTGATGGTATTTTCGGCAGCAGCCATGTTAGTGTGTGCTATAACTCAGTCAGCAATGTTAGTGTGTGCTATAACTTTGGTTTATTGTAAGTTTCAGTGCAAGGTGCCTACAGTTTTGGTTTTTAATCCATTTTTGTTAAAATTATTCTATTAATGTGTGACTTTTTAAATAAAGACTAAATTTTATTGCGCCCCTGCACATAAATTGCCGACAGTTATAATAATTTAACATTAACATTTTATCCAGCTGCTATTATAATTTTAAACCCATTTATTGACATTTTTTTTATCAAAAAACCACAATAAATCGCAACCTTTAAAATAAGTGATAACCCCTCGACGTGGTACTTTTCGCACAAAATAAGTGTCATAGTGATAGCATCTTCCTCTACCATAAACAACAGCAAAACACTTATGAACTCCTCGACACTGTTCAAAACAATCGATATCATTCGTTGCAACTGTGACATGATAATGATGAGAAAGGGTGGTGTCAATCAGTTTGCAATCTATAAATAATTAATTTTTATTAATTAATTTAATCATCAGATAATAGAACTATGCATAATTTAATTCTGTTGTATCATCATTTCTTTTTTAACAAAATCAAATTTTGTGAATTAATTGCCGCCAACATAAACCATAATTCTAACAAAATTTTAACTTAGCTATCTGAAATGACTTTAAAGGCTCAAAAAGAGCACTTAATTAAGTCAGATTAAAAACTCTTCTTAAATGCATCCAATGAATCAGCAGTTATTAAAGACAGGAGTAGATTGTTCCAAGGTATAATTAACTACATTATTTGCAAAAGAAAATATTCTTGCATTAATTTGACTATCATCAACAACAATTTTAAAGGATTCCCACGACTGGGCTGCAGGTTAAACTGAAAAAAACAATTGCTTGAAGATATAGCTATATACAATTTTAAAGCACTTCTATAAATCAATTTTATCTCTTCAATTTTTTAATCTTTCTAAACCTAGGTAAAACATCCTTTATTCATAATCAACAGATAATATATTACATTTATAGAACAAACTTCTGGTAAAATTTTGTTGCATTTTTTCCAAAATATTTCTATACTTTTGTAAATCAGGGTTCAAAACTGCACTATCATAGTTCAGAACTGGTCTGACAAAGGGCTTATATGCTCTAAGAAAATTATTTTTAAAGTGTGAGTTGAATGTTTCAAAAATAGTGATGCCATTCTTATTGTATTTTTTGCTTTGATTTCATAATGTTTAGTAAATTTCATATCATAAGATATAAACAACTAGGTCTTGTACCAATTCAGTAGTTGCAAGTGCATGTTTATTAAATTCATATTATTTAGAAATCTAATACTTTTGTAGCGCTTGGCCGGTGTTATCAGCATCTACAATCGGACAGTAGAACGTCCCGTGAAGAGAATAAAGCTCTACCACGGCTGACCAAAAGTATATAAAATTCATTTACGTTTCTCCAGAGGAAACGCAGAGGGTAAGTAGAGTCTAGGGGGAAAAAGTTAACGGTCTTTTAGTTATGGATGGATAGGCCGTTTAAAGGAGCGACCGGCGCTGGACAGGTTTGCAAAAACTGTGGAAAGCTAAGAAAGTGCATATTGAGTTACTGTTTTAACACTTACAAGTTATAAGTATTAATAGACGATTACGCCAAAATTATAGAATTAAACAAAGGTAATTTTTAAGTAAATACATTTATTTTCCAGAAAGGGAAACGCAAAACGAAAGAAAAGGACAATAATAAAAAGGCAAGTAGTGACCGCAGCTATTGATTCAAAATGAAAGATCAAAAGATCTGAGACAAAGAACTTTAAAGGTTTGTTTGTCGCACGTTAACTTTAAAAAGTAGACTTAGTTTCACCCACTGTTGAGTTACAGAAATTGTTCCGGCATCGACTGAGCGTTGTTGACTCGCAGAGATTTCCATCCCAGAACTCTACCGGTTAGGTAAATATGTTTATTTATAAAGATTTATTGTAATGGCTGTTTTTAACCTGAAGGTCATATAAGTTCCGAGCCACACGTCCACCACTAGTCCACGCCCTGCTCCTTAGAGCTAACCCTAGTTTCAACCTTCTACTCACGGCAAGGCGGGCAAGGGCACATATGTGGTGTACCAATGGACGTGTATCGCTCACCAAAATGTAACGTCCAGAAATATGAGGCCGAATAAATTGAGTTTTTGAAAGAAAGATTGCGAAACAATTTGCTGTTTTTTTAGCTTTTTTTGGCTGAAAAATGAGCGATACAGGACTTGAACCTGTAATCTCCAGCCTCAGTACCTCATTGACTGACGTGCTGCGTTACACCATCGCTCGACAGTGTTACATTACAACTCGTATTTATAAGACGTCATATTTCTGAAACATTAACACAGTGGGAGTTGTGACACCTTCCCACCAAGATTGAAGCGCGCAGCCTTCCAATCTGACAACCATATAAGGTCCGAGCCACACGTCCACCACTAGTCCACGCCCTGCTCCTTAGAGCTAACCCTAGTTTCAACCTTCCGCTCACGGCAAGGCGGGCAAGGGCACATATGTGGTGTACCAATGGACGTGTATCGCTCACCAAATGTAACGTCCAGAAATATGAGGCAGAATAAATTGAGTTTTTAAAAGAAAGATTGCGAAACAATTTGCTGTTTTTAGCTTTTTTGGCTGAAAAATGAGCGATACAGGACTTGAACCTGTAATCTCCAGCCTCAGTACCTCATTGACTGACGTGCTGCGTTACACCATCGCTCGACAGTGTTACATTACAACTCGTATTTATAAGACGTCATATTTCTGAAACATTAACACAGTGGGAGTTGTGACAAAACTATAAGAACGTAAGTGTTAAATAGATTGAGCCTGAGTATTATGTTAATTCAGATTTACATATTTTATATATTTTTAGAAATTGTTGGAATTCAAGCTTATTATTGATATTAAATTTAGATATTAAAGCTTTATAGTAAATGAATAATTTTTTAAGTTTATTGTATAATTCATAGTTGTTGTAGCCTAATTTTAAAAAGTCATAATATAAATTTTTAAGTTTATCGCCAAAGAACTTTTTATTGGAACAAATTCAAGCTAACCTGATAAGTTGACTATAAAATATATTAGGAACTAATTCACAACTAACATTGCTTGACTTACGAACATATCTAATTACTAAAATGTTAAATTGTTCTGTTTTATTGAATAAAGTGATGTTTAAAGTATTAGTAATTTCACAGTTAATATTAAGATCCAAATAATTTGTATTTTTGTTAGATGTGCTAGTATCTGATAAGGCTAACTCTTTTGGATAGTTTTCTTTACACATATCGTGAAAATTAATGAAATTTAAGTTGATTAAATCATCAATATATCTGCAAGTATATTTAGCTTTGATACGATTTCTAAAATTATTTTTTAGTAAGAAAATTCAATAAAAGAAAGAGTAAGATATGCAATTTCAGGGGATGCATTACCACCCAAGGGAATGGCAGAACTTTGCCAAAATATTTTTTGTGCAAATGTTACAAACGAAATTTTTGATTGTTAAGTTGATGAGTTGTAAAATTTGTTTTTTTAGTAATATTAATATTGCCCAATGTACTATCGAAATAAAACATTTTTTATAATCAACAATTAAAAATTTTTTATTAGCATTTTTAAATAATATATTAACGAGAGCAATTAAATTTTTAAAAATTATATCATGGGGAAAAAAGGTATAAAGAGTGCTAAAATCTTCATTGGATACACTGTAATTATTGTTAAGATTAGTGGCTAGGTCAATTACTTCAATTGAGTTATCTATGAACCAGAAAGTACAACCAATTTTGACTTTAAACTCAAACAGTAGTTTTTAAAATGTACGCGTAAAAATTTTAAAATATTACCCAAAATTATACTAACTGGTTTGGTACTGCATTTACTAGCACCAGTTATATGACGAAATTTTATAGGAACTTTATGAAATTTAGGTATACTTAAAAATACAGGTAACAACAATAAATAGGTTAAAAACTGTACAACAGGTAATGAGTAGTTTTATGTACACACATTACATAGGAAACACCAAATTTGAGAAAATACAAGAAAGCAAAGCAGTACTAAACGTAGAAAAGCTGTACAATTTAGGAATGGGTATGAATATAATAATGTTATAATAAACAAGAGTTAAGTAATGCAAGAAGATACTAATGCTAATATTATAGACATAATAACAATAGTATGACATAACTATATAACTGTACAGTTATATTGAAATTAAATAGTTAAAGCAAATTCAGAGCTAACCATTAAGCAGCTGTGCGAACGTTACAATTGCGTCTGTATGTCTGTAAGTTCACAGTATTATATATACCAAAACAAAAATTTTTATGCGTGATTTAGCACATAACTCATGTTGTAACGTAGTACCTATGTTGAACGTTGTTATAAACCAGATATTTTTCAGGACTAGGGAACTAGTCCTTTTAAAAATTAAACTCATCTAAGTGTTGGATTTCGCATCCGATTGAGCCTCCAAAAAGCTTCCATGACACCAGAAGGAGAATGTATTCTGGATACCCATTGAAGTACTTGTAGACAGGTAATGATTGAATGTAACATCAATGTTATTGGTTCGAAAATTAAGGACTGAAGATTAGTCCTTTTCAAAAAGTTCTTTTAACACTACTATGGTATCCATGGTGCCGAAAAAAACATGTACCGACTGCTGGTATTTTATAACTTACCAATAATGAGGTAATAAGTCGGTAAAACATTTGTGGTACAGGTTTGAAAATTATGTGGAACTGATGGATTCAGTTCCTTTCAAAAATGCCGTTGAAAACCGTATTGGTGAT
>JASAMX010005466.1:17500-50184 GCA_030248175.1 Microlaimidae sp. YZB2_3
AGGTTCTTTCTTTCCAGTGTTTTTTTTTTCAAAAAAAAATTTAAACGGTAATATGCGTTCTTTGTGTAAAAAGTAGATTATGAGAGAAAACACTGTAAACACATTATCATTGGTACTGTCGTGTCGCACCTGCAGAGTCTCTTGACTGTCGTGTTTCGGGAACGACGTGTCTCTCTCCCATATAAAAAATAAATATAGGCAGGAGCTGGTAACTAAGCTAACTAACGAAAGATAATGAGATCATTTCATACATAGGGTATAGCGAATCGGTAAAAAATAAAAAAAATTTCAAATATATCCAGAAAATTCGGCTAGCCTAGAGATAATGAGATCATTTCATACGTAGGGTATTGCGAATCGGT
The DNA here is from genome assembly GCA_030248175.1 of Microlaimidae sp. YZB2_3. NCBI lineage: Eukaryota > Metazoa > Nematoda > Chromadorea > Desmodorida > Microlaimidae > Microlaimidae sp. YZB2_3. Next base: position 17,863 of record JASAMX010005466.1, read on the forward strand.
AAAAAATAAAAAAAAAATTTCAAATATATCCAGAAAATTCGGCTGGCCTTTAACAAGTAAAAAAAATCCGATGCGCTTTGATGAGAAAGATCTAAGTGACATCGATGTTTGAACGTTTTGGCTGGTTTTAGCCTGGAAGCTATATATTTGCAAAATTTTGAAAAAGTGCAACAAAATTTCACTAGGCGTTTGTTTTATAAATGCAAGTTGTTACCTGTTGGTTATGAACATAGACTGAATTACCTAGGTTTAGAAAGATTAAAAGATCGAAGAGACAAAATTGATTTATATGAGTGCTTTAAAATTATACATTGCTTAAACAATTTGCAAACCAATGATTTTTTTAAGTTTAACCTGCAGCCCACCCGTGGTCATCCATTTAAATTGGCAATGGAAGACTGCCGAATTAATGCAAGGAAATTTTCTTTCGAAAAGGGGGGTTACACACCGGGACAAAATCCACTACAACCCAAAGTAACTGTCGATTCTTTAGATGCATTCAAGAAGAGTTTTGGAACTGACTTAAATAAGCGCTCTTTATGAGCCTTTAAAGTCATATCAGATAGCTATGTTCATTGATAATTAGTTACAATTGTGATTCATATTGGCGGCAATTAAGTCGCAGATTTGATGTTGTTGATGAAAAAAAAAAAGAGAAAAAAAAATAGAAAAAGAAAAAATAAACACAATGAAATGATGAAAACAGAAATTAAACTATGCTTAGTATGATATTAATTCTGTTATCTGATCATTGAAATATAAATATATATTTGTTAATCATTAAAATAACTAAACCTATAGCAACTTAACCATGTTGAGATTATTTAAACTGAAGAGAACGTCGGGAACGCAAATAGGAAACGTGCCATCGCAACTCAATGCTAAAATCGTCGTTACTACGGCAAAATGAGCCACTGCCATTATAAAATACACGTAACTATGACTCAATCTGTAGGTAATAAGGTCCTGTTTCTAATTTAAAATAAGTCACAGTCACGTGTATTTTATAATGACAGTGGCTCATTTTGCCGTAGTAACTACGAAATGTGCGTCCGCGTATACTAACGTCTACGCGTATACGCGTAGACCGCACTTTAACATACATTAAAGGTGCGGTGCGAAATCAAACTTTTGTCTTCGATTTTGATAATTTTTTTGTAAAAACTTTACCCCTGCACCCAATAGCCCACAAAATTTTTTCAACAAAATATCTCCAGTGGTTCAGGAGTTATGACCCCACAAAAATGGCGCTTCTCGACAATTCTGTACGTGAAAGATTGCTCAATGGATTTAACGATTAAAGTTGCAAATTATGCACTTAAAAAAAAGCTCTTTCTACTTTGATTTTATGCCTTAATCGTTAAATTTGAAGCAGTATTTGTCGAAATTTTGCGTTTTCCGTACAAAAAAACCGCGATTTTATTGTTAAACACACCAAACGATGGCAGCGATTTTATGAAGTTTCCTCAACCTTTTTTCCTTCACTTCATGTTTTTAGCAAAAAAATTAAAGGTTTCTTTTACGAGAAACGCAATATCTCGACAAATACTGCACCGATTTCAACGACTAAAGTATAAAATTAAATTAAAAAGTAGCCGCTTTTTTGAGTGCATAATTTGTAATTTGAAACGTTATACCCATTGAGGAATTTTACACGTAGAGAATTGTCGAAAAACGCCATTCTTAGGAGGTCATAACTCCTAAACCGCTGGAGATATTTTGTCGAAAAAATTTTTGTGTGCTATCGGCGGAGGAAAAATGGGTTTCATACCTATTTTTTCAATTAAATTAAAAAATTGGGGCTTGAAGCTGGGCTTGAACCAGCAAGTAGCAACCGTGGCCTCACCGTGGGAATGTTCTGCCACTGAACTACTCAAGCCACAACAATATTTGGCTAAATTCATTCTTTTAAAGCAGTATTTGAACACAACGTTTGAGCCGCGATTAGAACCACAAAGGGTTGAAACAAGCAATAAAAAACAAGCCTAATCGTTTAACAGAGTCGGTGCTTTACGCATGCGCTGCAAATTTTTTCTAAACAATTTAGATAAAAATAATCAATCGCTAAATCTAGTAATTTTTGCATTGTTAAGTTTTTAAATGATTTTTTAAAGATCTCTGCTTTTTAATCTTTTAATCTTTTTTATCTTTGTTTCTATTCTAATAATCTTATTTTTTCGGTAATGGAAGACGAAATTAAACGCACCTGTCAAATGAAAAAGACTGCAAAAACCTCGATAAACCAAAAAATTACGTAAAATTTTTAATCATTATAGGCTACTTTTTAAAAAATTTGGTAAAAAAAAGTCGTAAATCACATTTTGCTAAAATCAAAGAAATAAGTAAGTAAGAAAAGTGTTGCTATAATATTAGTGGATTTAACAAAAAGATTCGTAAAATAAAATTAGTAACATCTCGTAGAAATGAAAGTTAAGTTATATTTTAATTTTTGTACACTCATGCCCACAAAAAAACATTTTTCAGCACAATTCTATAAAAGAAAAAAAGTAACTATTAACAAGCACGCTATTAAATTAGAATCAAAATTTACGCTGAAGTGATTGATTAATAATAAAATTTTAAAATAGTTTATTTAAACAAACTTTTTTAAATAAACAATTGTCGTGTCAAAATCTTAGGGAACCTCAAATTGTCATATAATATTCGTGATCTCGTCACGTTTTGCTCCGTGGAAATAGTTGTGGAAGAAGTAGCTGCGAAACAGGGTTAAAAAATGCAGGTGGGAATATGGCTAAAAGAATGCCGCGCGGGCGAGTTATTAGATAGGAGCGAGCGCGTTATTATTAGACAAGTGCGGCCGTCTCTTTTTGGGCGCGATTTTACTATAGATTAGTTTTGAATACGGGTTTTCTAGTGACGACAGAAAAGGGTACAATGACAACCGGCGCCAATCATATGTACATAGAGGGAAAATTGAGAAACAGCGAAAGACTAGTACATTTTACGGTTTAAGATAAAATATATATTGGTTCAAAATCTCGACCCCTTCCCTTCAAAATTTCTTAAATACTTCTTAGTATTACAAAAACAAAAGCATGTTTTGGCGATTTTCAATTTTTTCGCTTCCTAGGCAATGGCGCTGCTGGCGCGCTCAGTTACCAGTTTTTTAATGTTTCAATTACAGGAAATGCTTCTATTTAAAAGTTTGGAATCGACTTTTTATCAATTAATTTTAAAAATTTTGAATAGTTTTACAACCAGACAGAACAATAAAAAACCTATGTACGTTTAAAATTAGTTAAGGCACAAATTTCAACTTTAATTTTGCTAATTCAAAATCATTGTTCACGAAAATACTATTTTAGTGATGATTTCTAATTATTGTTACGTTTAGTTAAAAAAACCAAAATTTATTTAGCACGAACTGATATATTAAAGCACTTCAACAAAAAGAAACATATCATCGTGTATCAATTATATTTAAGTATAAGTGTAAATTTAAGAAATTAAGAAAACTACGATTTTTTTAAAATTTTTTTTTCTTTTTGTAGCCTCTCTCGTACAGTAAAAGATGCTTATTCCGAACTATAGGCAAATAAAATCTAGCTGACCAGGATATTTACAGTATTAAACCGACGGGATATTTGCAGAGTTGAACCGTCTATTTAACAACAAAAACTTTTAAATTTTTTACTAAAGCAGATTAATCACAAATATAAAAAACTGTATTTTAATAATTAATTATCAAATTACTTAATTTGTAACATAAATGCAAATTTTTTAAGGGCTTAAATTGTTTAATTTTTGTATATTTTGTGAAAATGTGGAATTTAAAAAATTCTGCGTTCTTATTTGTTTTTTTTAAAACGTCATTTCCGCACAATTTTAATTGGTCCCCTCATGTCTGCATTCTAATTTTCAGCGTCAGCCAGATATAATTCAACCATAGTCTATGGGATTACTTCCGTTTAGAAACATGGATCTTGATCTGCGTGATAAAGTTATGCTTACTAGTCAAGCACCTTATTAAAAAATTTTGATTTACGACAATTTCTATCAACTTAAATTTTTGAAATTCCAAACAAGTCCTGATTAACTACCACTATTGATGTTTTTTATAACATGGTTATAACTATAAATATGAAATATGCATCATAATTGTTTAGATGTACATATAAACTATCATGATGCACATGGGCTATCCAATGCAAGTCAAATACATAAAAACTAAATTATATTTTTGTAAGAAAGTAAAACTTTCTATTAATTAATTTACAATATAACATATAACATAGGTTTAAAATAACTGTAGAACAGCACAGAAACCGCAAAAAATTTTCAGTTATAAACCAAAAGTTACAGCAATAAACATTTGTTTTTAACTATTATCAAAATTTTTTAAACATTCAAAAAGTTTGTGGCAACCCACATTTGAACTGTATAACTGTTGTTTTTAAATCTAAAAGTGGAAAGAGAGAAAATAAATCTAACGGTAAAAATTCTGAAAGTTAACAGTTTCTTAAAATGCAAATGTCGTAAATAAATTGATACAGTTTATACTGGACGGAGAGACGAAACTTTTAATATGGACGCTTAGAGAGCCAAAAACCTAAGTTCTAAAAATGTTAGTCAATTCTCACCAACAATAAATATAAAAAAATTATAGTCTGTTCAAAAATGATTGAGACTGGTGACAAAACTTAAAATTTAAAACGTTATATCTCAAGAACGACCAAATGAATTAGAACATTAGTTATTTATTTATTTATTTAATATGTCGTACATGGCCACAAAGTACACAAAAAAGCGCTTAAATAGACATAGACCAAATGTCAGTAAAAAAAATTAATATAATCATCACATAAGTTAATAAATAAAAAAAAACATAATTTTTAAATTGTTTCAATACATAAAAAGACATATTATATAAGTTATTTATATATAACACAAAATTTGGCTAAATCAAATGACTTTAGTTTTTCACGAAATTTTGTTAACGATTTAGCAGAAACGGTTTCGGAGCTCAAAGAGTTCCACCAAAGCACAACTCTGACACTAAAAAAGTTTTTTTTAATGTCTAATCTATGCGCTTCAACACATAATTTATAACTATTGTTAGGCGTTTTATTATATTTTGACAAATAAAAAACTCTTCTTTTTTTACATCAACAAGATTGTGCAAAATTTTATAGCACATCAGTAATTTCAAATTCTTCGTTTCTCTAAACTTTCAAGATTAAGAAATGATAATCTATCCATATAACTTTCATGGGATTTTAAAATTCTTTTGTATAGTCTACGTGTAAAGCTTTTATGAACTCTTTCAACACATTCAATATCTTTCTTATATTGAGATGACCAAGTTGTAGTTTCATATTCTAAAAGTAAGCGCACAAAGGTTGTATAAGCACGCAGTAAAAGTTGTACATTTTTAGTTTTAAACACTAAAAAGAAGACATATTCTTGTTAAAGCTTTACGCGCTACATTTTTACAATAGACGGCAGGTTTAAGATCATCAGATATAATTATATTTAAGTCATTTATGGTTGAAACACAATCCAAAATATTATTATTCAAATGATAAAATTCACTGCCATTTTTATTTCCAATACATAAAACATTACATTTGTTGAAGGCTATATTTAATTTCCAGGTGTGGGACCAATTAACAAATTGAGTCAAAGAATTATTAAAACCAATCATTTGTGGATTCATGTTTTTTTAACATTGCATATAACTTGGTGTCATCGACATACATTTTAATATGTGTACCAAAACCAATTTCATTGGGCAAATCACTTATAAAAATCAAAAACAAGAGGGGTCCAAAAATGCTGCCCTGGGGTACACCACTTGACACTTTGATATAATCAGAATACACATTATCAATCCCAACACATTGTGAACGATTGGAGAGAAAAGCTTGAATCCATTTTAAAAGTTCAAAAATTTCGTAACCTTTAAGTTTATTAATTAGCTTGGGGTGGGACACCAAATCAAAGGCTTTACATAATTAATATAAACGGCATGAACATTTTTTTTATCTCGCCGAGCTTTAGTCCAATCGTTCAAAGTGCACAATAATTGCAAACCGGTTAGCGTTCAGCAAGAAAACCAAGCTGCTCCTTTGAAATTAAATTATTAGCACGCAAGTATTTTATAATAGCATCATTAACAATGCTTTCCATGATACGGCAAGGTATATAAGTCAGTGAAATTGGCCGATAATTTTTTGGCAGGTTGGCAATATCTTTTTTTAAAAATAGGAGTAACAATGGCTTTAAGCCATTTACTAGGAACAGTTCCGGTTAACATGCTAAGCTTAAAAAGTTTAGAAATTTCCAGTAAATAGGGGGAATAAAATCAGGAGATTTTGAGCTTTTAGATGGGAGTTTTTTTAGCTTTTTCAATACAAGACTCATGGAGAAAGAAACAGAAGTTATAACAACATTATTAGGTACTTTTTTTCAAACAGAGGTATTGCTTTATTATCCTTAGTAAAAACACTAGCAAAGTATTCATTTAGAACTTGACATTTTTCGATAGTTTTGTAAACAAGACTGCCATCAATATTTTTAAGAGGTGGGATAGGAAAATTGCATTTAGTTTTAGTTTTAGCAAAATTGTAAAAGAATTTTAAGTTTCCAGATTCAACTATATTGCATTATTTTTCCTCGGATTAATCTCTAACTGTTTTTTCATATAATTTAGCGCAAGAGTTATGTAATTCCTTTGCTAAGGGTATTTTTTTGCTGAGTTTATAAAGCTTCTTTTTATGTTTTAACAATCTACGCACTACAGTATTTGAACATGAAAAATTTTAATTTTTTATCACACATAAAGGCACATAACGTTCAATACATTTTAATTGAATTTAACAAATATTATTATACAAATATTCCACGCATAAAGCACGTGCAAAAACTAATTCCCAATTAATGTTTCCCAAATATCCATTTATTGCTTTAAAATCAGCTTTTTTGAAATTTCTTACTGTTTGCGACTTTTTGATTTTACATTTGGGAAAAAAGTTTAAACTAAAATTGACAGTCATGTGATCACAAAAAGAACTGAATGGCTCGTCAATCTTAACGCAATTAATAAACTGATCAGTGTTACATAAAATTAGGTCCAGAATATTACCCGCGCGGTGTGTACTGCCAGAAACAAATCGGTTAAAACCATTTTCTAAACAAATATCTAAAAGCATTTCTTGAATTTTACTCGAGCCCTGTAGCATATTAAAATCATCCCAATTTATATAAGGTGCATTCAGATCACCCGCCCAGACTATTGGGTACTCTAAGTTACAAAACTCGAAAATAAGAGTTGCTAATTCACGTATATTGGCTTGAGCTAATATTTGGTTGACTTGAGGTGCTTGGTAAGTACAAATAAAACAAACGTTATAATTAGAGCCTATTATATCAAAAACTAATGTTTCAAGATGGTTATATTGCTGTTGGGTGACTATTTGAACCACATTTAACCCTTTTTAACAAAACATGCAATTCCACCGCCGGAATTTTTATTGTTATTTTGTCTATCTAATCTCAAGATGTTATATGCGGTTTCGTTAATTAATAAAGCGTTTGATACCGAACTGTCAAGCCAACTTTCACATATAAAAATTATATCGTATTTTTTGCAATTTAATAGTTCTTTAAGAAGAGGTAACTTGTTTTTTAATAAGTAAGCATTTATTAACTTATAGCGAAGGCCTGTACGACCGCTGTTCTATGCAACTGGTTGAGTTGAAGTAGCGTTCAGCTGAGCGGTAAGCCCTTTGGCCGCGGCCGGACGAGCACAGTTATTCAAATCCGTAAAGTTAGTGGTAGCACCAAGGAAAGTTTTGGGGTTTTGGTTTTGCTTTGCGGTACTGCGAACAACAACCCATTCATCGGGCGAATCTTCTGTTATATCATCGGTTATATCAGAGTGTAGCTTAGATTTGTAGCTATCATTTTGAACTAAAAAAAAGTAATGTTCATGAATGACGCCACTACTACGGACAATACGCTGGAAAAATCTGGGCCCTAACAAATCCAAACTTTTTTATTACTGCGAGATAAGAAACGCCACTTGGTATGCTGTTAAATTTTGAAATTTTTCAAAATTTGTGTTTGGCCCTCTAGCCTCCCTGGGGGATCACCCCCCAAAAAAAATTTTAGGTCAAAAATTCCGGGAAAAAATGGCGCATATTTGGTGTTTAACTTGTGTTGGTACTAGCCACACCCCAAAAGTAACGAGCGATTTTAAAATTAAATGGGCCCCCATATTGGAAATCGGGAAAAACGCGAAAACCGATCGCATTCAAACGGTCATAAAAAAAAATTATCGTTCCAATCGTGCTCAAAATTTTAGAGAAAACTTGGAAAAGTATGAACTAACAGCATACCAAGTGGTGTTAGTTTTCTCGCAGTAATTAAAAAGTTTTGCCTTTTTGAGCCCCAGGCTTTTTTACCGTATTGGCCGTAATGATGATGTTATTATTGAACATTACCTTCTTTTATTTTCAAATGATAGTTAACATTCTAAGCTACACACTGATGTAACTATTGTTCTAATTCGTTCGTCCATTGTTTAAATATAGCATTTTAAAACTTCCGTTTTTTCGCCAGTCTCAATCATTTTTGAACAGACTATACTTTAAAAAGTTGGCTATGTTATTGGTTTTTAGGCTTTTTTCTGTGTTGTGTTTTATATTATTGTGTTGTCGATTAATTTTGAACTATAAAGCAAAATTTTAAACTGAAAATGTGATAAAAATCTGTTTTAGTCCTTTAAAATTTATAAAAATATTTTTTAATTTCTTAAATTTCAAACATAGTGTAAAAAGTGGTAGATTTATAATAAATTATCACAAAAACTATCAAATGCCGTAGTTTATTTTTTGCTAGTGCTAGTGTTGGTGTAATAACGGGATTAGTTTTTGGTGCTGGTTTGGGGTTTTGGGACTGTTGTTGGTGTAAAAACAGGAGCTGGGGTTGGTACAATTACAGGAGTTTTCGTTGATACATTGACAGGGTTTGATGTTGGTCAAAGAATAGGATTTGATGCTGTTGTAACTGGTTGGTTTAGAACTGGAACTGAAGTTGGGGCTAAAATTAAAACAAAATACTTGCGATCGTAGGAATGTGGTGCATGGATAAAGAACCACTGAAACACAAGCACAAAAAGTGGTTTTAAACTTTTTTTATTGGAAACAGATATATCAATGTAGTAAAATAATTGATTGTTTCGTTTTCACCAGGTTTTAATCGTTTAGAGGTTATTAGGTTAAACGCTCCAAGAAAAGGCTCCGAGAAAATGGTGACAATCTGTTAAAACATCAAAATGTTTTTTTAGAATTTTCACTATATTTTTTACATTTTAAAAATATGATATTGTATTTTACGTGTTTTCAAAATTAATTTTTTAGCCTAAATATTTTTATTTCACAATTTTGGAGATAAAATGTAATAAAAAATTTTTAAAAAAATATTTTTATCATTTTTCGCTGTTTCTTGAACTTGTTAACTTAAAAACTTGCATCAAAAAATTGCTGTTTTCTTAAAAAAATATTAATTCTGCAAAAAAAAATTGTATTTTTCAAACAAAAGTTTTTCAAATTTTTTTTACAATTTCTTACAGCATCATAATATTGTTTTTTAAAATTTTACTATGTTTTTTATAGACTAGTTTTGAATAAGCGTCTTTTACTGTACACGAGAGGGCACAAAAAAAAAATAAAATTTAAAAAATCATAGTTTTCTTAGTTTTTTTAGTTTTAACCTATGCTTAATTAAAACTGCTACACGATGATATTTTCACAACGTTAAAGTGCTTTAATATATCAATTTGTGTTAAATAAGTTTTGTTTTTTTGATTAAACATCACAATAGTTAGAAGTCATCACTAAAATAGTATTTTCGTAAACAAAGATTTTGAATTAGCAAAAATAAATTTGAAATTGGTGCTTTGAAACTAATTTCAAACCTACTTAGGGTTTATTTAATGTTTTGATTGCAAAATTATTCAAAATTTAAAAATTAATTTTAAAAAGTCCATTGAAAACTTTTGAATAAAGAATTTTCTGTAATTGAAACATTAAAAATGCAGAAACCAAGCGCGCCAGCAGCGCCGTAACTATGAAACGGCAAAAAACAAAAAATCCTCAAAAAATGTTTTTGCTTTTGTAATATTAAGAAATATTTAAGAAATTTCAATAAATATTTTAAAAAAAAGTCGAGATATTAAACCAATAAATATTTGAAATATTTCAAACCGTAAAATGTTTCTCAATTTCCTCAGTACTTATGATTGTCGCTAGCTGTATTGTATCCTCTTCGTACACTAAAAAACCCTTATTAAGAACTAGTCAATATCTCGAAATGACTGATGCTGCAAAAAAACAACAAAATCATTCCTTATAAGATTCCTCGCAGATATATTAATAAACTCAAAAAACACAAATTTTTTGTGCATGTTTGTTTTATGTTTTTTGAAGATTCTTAGAAAAATTTTAACCCAATAATGTAATAGTGTTTTACAAGTGTGCATAAATATAATAATAACATACCAAGTGACCGAATACATTGGCATAAATAACAATCGTTAAGGGATCTACTGCTTCTTCTTGGAAATTTCAGAGAAACCTGTTTTTTACATTCTAAATTAGAATTAATTTATATTTAGTTTTAGTTTAATAAAATAAAATTAGATAAAAAAATTACGGTAAAGTATATTGAATTTTTTCTGCTAAAATCGATATATAAATAAACGTTGTGTGTGTGTGTGTGTGTGTGTGTGTGTGTGTGTGTGTGTGTGTGTGTGTGTGTGTGCGTGCGTGCGTGCGTGTGTGTGTGTGTGTGGGCGTGCGTGCGTGCGTGCGTGCGGGTGTGTGTGTGTGTGTGTGTGTGTGTGTGTGTGTGTGTGTGTGTGTGTGTGTGTGTGTGTGTGTGTGTGTGTGTGTGTGTGTGTGTGTGTGTGTGTGTGTGTGTGTGTGTGTGTGTGTGTGTGTGTGTGTGTGTGTGTGTGTGTGTGTGTGTGTGTGTGTGTGTGTGTGTGTGTGTGTGTGTGTGTGTGTGTGTGTGTGTGTGTGTGTGTGTGTGTGTGTGTGTGTGTGTGTGTGTGTGTGTGTGTGTGTGTGTGTGTGTGTGTGTGTGTGTGTGTGTGTGTGTGTGTGTGTGTGTGTGTGTGTGTGTGTGTGTGTGTGTGTGTGTGTGTGTGTGTGTGTGTGTGTGTGTGTGTGTGTGTGTGTGTGTGTGTGTGTGTGTGTGTGTGTGTGTGTGTGTGTGTTGTGCGTGCGTGTGTGTGTGTGTGTGTGTGTGTGTGTGTGTGTGTGTGTGTGTGTGTGTGTGTGTGTGTGTGTGTGTGTGTGAGTGTGTGTGTTAGAGTGTGTGTTAGTGTGTGCGTATTTGTGTGTGTGTGTGTGTGAGTGACAGTGTGTGTGTGTCTGTGTGTGTGTGTGTTTGTGTGTGTGTGTGTGTGTGTGTGTGTGTGTGTGTGTGTGTGTGTGTGTGTGTGTGTGTGTGTGTGTGTGTGTGTGTGTGTGTGAGTGAGTGTGTGTGTGTATGCGAGTGTGTGACATGCGTGCGTTTGTGCGTGCGTGCGTGCATACATGCATGCGTGTGTGCGTGCGCGCGCGCGCGTGTGTGTTTGTTTGTGTTACAGGTGTCATTAGTACTAAAGCTAAGGCTAAAGTGTTTTAGTACTAAATGGTTTTATGGGCTTTGTACTAAAGCTAAGGCGCAATTAAACTGAAATTAGCTGGCAAAAAGTATAAGCCTGGCAAAACTTTAGCTTTTGCCAAGAACATAACAAATCACGAAAAAATTTTAAGTGTTCTTACCAAACAAAAATTATAATTGTTTTATGAGTTTATATCAGTGGAAGGGGGAGATAAGATGGGGTCCACCCCCTCCCCTTAACCTTAAAATATTAGGTCTTTCTTTTTGACAAATATCAAGATCTGCTCAGAAATTTCTTTAATTTTTTAACCTGACTTCCCTCAAAAATTTTAAATCTGTCACGTCAAAAATATTTTGTTTTGAAAACCAGACTCACTCTGACCCTCTTCTAGTTTTCAAAATTTTAAATCCCGGGTCTACCCTCTAGAAAGCCTGTGAGTGATCGGAGTGATCCCCTAGAAGCCTACAGACTGATCCCCTAGGACCTCCCACCAGAATTTGAGATGCAAATTACCTCAGGAAACTTACCACCCCAACCCTTCCTCCATACATGGGCAAGTTGGTCCGGAGTGGGGGGGTTAAACCCCAAATTAGGGGGGGGGGTTAAAATCCGAGAAACGCAAAATACCCATATCGTTTTTTTTTTCTGGAGTGCATTTTACCCATATCGTTTTTCGATTTTGAAGGAAAAATAGATAAAAAACGCTAATTTTAGGTCAAAAAGCCCTTTTTATTGCATTTTTGAGCTTTTTATTGCTTAAAACATTCATTTTGACCTCAAAACTTAAGTTTGGAGGCAGTTAGAAGTCATTTTAAAGACATTTTTTTTTCTTCATTTTTCCAAAATTGGTGGGGGGGGGTTAACTTTTTCTCCCCCCCCACTTCTGAGTGGGGGGGGGGGTTAAACCCCCCTTCTCAGAATTTGGGGAGGGGGTTAACCCCCCCCCCCCAACCCTCCCGTGCCCATGTATGCCTTCCTCCCCTTAGCTGCCAAAACTATTCTCAACTGGAGTTTTATATGCTATTTTTGCTTTCAAAGTACCATAAGTGAGTTCTATGAACAATAATGCGAATTTGAATGATTACAATGAATTTTGGTTTCAAGGTGCTGTGGTGAGTATGGCAATATGGGCTTTTACTTTTTTGCGTTTTTTTATTTTGGTTTAAGCATTAAAAGAGAATAATTTTTTTTTTGGTTTTTTTCAAGTTCTATTAGTTTCTAAGTGCTTAATATTAAATTAATTTTATTTTTACTAATTTCATATGGGCATTTTGTGAAGCTTATTATTAATTTTTAATAAAAAATGTTGGTTAAATGTTTTGTTCCTTTAGATATTTATTCCAGAAAAAATAATCTCAATAGTTAACCATTTTGATGACTATTTCCATTTAAATTTGAAACTGTAATACAGCACAAAAGCAAGTTTAAAACTGTAAAATTAACCTTAAAAATAAAATTAATAAAAAATAAAACTTAAATCTGATGCAATAAATGTTAAAAGCGTCTTTAATGTTGAGTTTTTCTACTGTAAACTTAGCAGTGCAGTGCTAAATATTACCTTAAAAAGGGATAATTCTTAAACTTTACAAACATGTCTGTATTTGTCGGTTTGACAAAAGCTAAGGCTAAAGAGCTTTAGTACTGAACATTTTGGGCTTAGTACTAAAGCTAAGGCTAAACGATTTTTTGACTTTTAGTACTAAAGCAAAGGCGCGGCTAAAGTGAAAGTTCCCGGCAACGCACATCCATAGTGTGTGTGTTTGTGTGGGTGTGTTTGTATGTGTGTGTGTGTGTCAGGGACGTAGCCAGGGGGGGGGGGGCGGGGGGGGCGGCGGCTCCCCCCACCGAAACGGTTGGACAGGAGGAAAAACAAGGATAGTGGTTGGGCGGGGGGGCGGCGGCCCCCCCCCCGAAATGGTCGCCAGATAGTAAAATTTGGGGGTTTTCAGAGGCTAAAAATTCAAAATTTTCCAGCGCCTCGCTAATCGCTCGGCGTCAAACTTTAAAATAATTTTAGTACCCCAATGGACACCAAAAAACCAAAAATTTGTTCCGCTTCGCTCTGCTCAGCGGTCACTTTCTATAGTATACATACATATCTCGTTATTTATGTTGCCTGATGCTAATGTTATTTCAAAGTTAGTACAATAATTTTTATAAGTAATAAGTACTACACAGAAAGCAAACAAACAATCATATTGGTTGATTTATGTAGCTCCCCCCTCCTAAATTTTCCTGCCGCCTATAGCATTGGCTCGGATTTTTTTCATATAGGTAGGTACCTAGAAAACATGGAGCCGAGATGCTGCTCATGTGCTTTGGTTTACAATGTGGATTTAGCCAAGGGGTCTGAAACTAACGTTTCTAAATTCCTTTTTTGTAAAATCCAGGCTCTTCCAATGTGTGCTTATGTAATTTTTAACTAAGAAAACATGATTTTACCGCTAAAAACATTAAATAATAGGTTATTAGGCCAAAAACAGTGTATTATACAGCTTTATCTACGTTTATCCCTGTTTTTTTAACGTTTTCAAAAATTAAGGGGGGCTCCCCCCCCCAAAATTTCGGGGGGGACCGAAATTTGATTTGTACTACAATCCGCCCCCCAAAATGAAACTCTGGCTACGTCCCTGGTGTGTGTGTGTGTGTGTGTGTGTGTGTGTGTGTGTGTGTGTGTGTGTGTGTGTGTGTGTGTGTGTGTGTGTGTGTGTGTGTGTGTGTGTGTGTGTGTGTGTGTGTGTGTGTTTTTTTTTATTTTTTTTTTTTTTTGTGTGTGAGAGAGAGAGAGAGAGAGAGAGAGAGAGAGAGAGAGAGAGAGAGAGAGAGAGAGAGAGAGAGAGAGAGAGAGAGAGAGAGAGAGAGAGAGAGAGAGAGAGAGAGAGAGAGAGTGAGAGGGAGAGAGAGGGAGTGAGAGGGTGTGGGGGTGTGTGGGAGAGAGTGAGGGAGAGAGAGGGGGGGGGGGGGGGGGAGTGGGGGGGAGGGGGGGGATAGAGTGTGTGTGTGTGTGTGTGTGTGTGTGTGTGTGTGTGTGTGTGTGTGTGTGTGTGTGTGTGTGTGTGTGTGTGTGTGTGTGTGTGTGTGTGTGTGTGTGTGTGTGTGTGTGTGTGTGTGTGTGTGTGTGTGTGTGTGTGTGTGTGTGTGTGTGTGTGTGTGTGTGTGTGTGTGTGTGTGTGTGTGTGTGTGTGTGTGTGTGTGTGTGAATTGTGATATCATCTAATAGAAACCCAAAATCACCTGATATCTGCTTAGTCTCTGACCACTCCTCAACTCAACAGACTGAAATACACAAACGACTTTGAGCTCAGACCGCCTACCTATAATTATCAGCATTCAAACTAGTTCAACAATAGTTCTAATAATTAGAACAATTTTTACAAATCTCAACAAAGCCAACAGGACCAAATACTCAAATAAAATAGAAATAAAGCTATCTAACAGCCCCAAACCAACAGAAGTCAAAAGAGATTAGATCAAAAAAGATTGGGTTAGATCAATTTTGAACAAAGCTTACGCACACAACATCCCTGCTGGTTTTCACCAAAAATTTCAGCCCAATCTAACTCCAAAGACTTTTCAGTCCATGACACTCTTAACCAGACCAACTCACTTTCCGCCTCAATACAAGAGCTCAACAACAATATTCACAACCATATTTGCACAAACGCCACCAAAAATGGCACTCTTTTTTGAAAAAATTTTAGCCAAAAAAAGCAAACCTAACAAAACTCTGGAAAACTCTAAAATCACGGGACAATAAACGGGACAATAAACTCTAAAATCACGGGACGATAAACCTTCATATTCACGAAATTAAGCTTTAAACTTTAAGCTTTATACTTTTCTAGTGGTAAAAAAAATTTTTATTTTAAAAATGTTTATTTTAAAAAAAATTTTATTTTAAAAAATTTTCTCATAATTTATTAACTTTTATTGTACATCGTATTCTTTTTACATCATAAAACATAGTCTAAAAATAATACTTTAATTATAAACTTACACGTTTACTAAATTATACTTTTACCAACCAAAATAGTCTTTAGTATAACACTTAAAAAAATTTTTTATAAAAATCGGTGTCACATTTTTAATAATTTTTAACTCTTAAAAATTATATTGTTTATCATTTTTGGGTTTTTTAATATCAACAAAAGTTATTGTGTACTTATATAAAAGTTTAATACCAAAATTATTAGCTTGATCAAAATACTAAACTAAATAACTATTTCAAACTATTGCATCACATAAAAATCATAGTTTCTAGTTATCTTACATCTATAATATTGAATAGATATAAACAATTCGCAAAACTTTTGCTTGTTTAAAACTTTATTTGTAAATAGTATGGATAGAGACAAGGCACATATTTTGTTTAAAACTGCTATCATTTATCATTGTTAGAAATTTAATGTGTTATTTTTAAAAAAATTTCAATATAAAATTCGTACCAAAAATAAAAATGATTTTTTTAAATTTATCCTTCTAATACTAAAAATTTCTTTTCTTTATATTGTGGTGTAATTTTTGTCCTATATTTTAAAAAAAAACGTACGTCTATTTTAATGCTTGTTTATAAAAAGGTCTGTAAAAATTACAGCCAGTAAAATTCGGCTGTTAATTTTGATGAGTTATAAAAACAGCTTTCTTACAAACAGCGTCCTTATTATTCCGTGCAAAATTTATAACAGAATATGAATTCAACTAAATGCGGGACCAGTACTTCCGTCGCGTCCTTAGTAATGTGGCAGAACCCCACAACTGGTGTGTCGAGCATAGGCACCACTGATGGAAATGCTACTCATGCTCCTTTCACGAGCACTGTCGTAGGGTTAGATGCTCGTGATTGCAATTTGCAGCCCACGGGCGACCGCTTCTAACCCTCGGGCTAACACCATTGAGGTACGTAGCGGTGTAGTCTATAATATTAATTGTGAGTCTTCTATCCATGCTAATAATGAGAAAACTAACAACAACAACAAAATATATGCAGTTGACCCTATTGATAACCGCAAAATTACAATTCTTATTCAAAAACCTAAAAACAATACAACCGAGTTCTGTAATGAATCAAGGTGTTTAGTGCGTCCCTTTATTAACAATAATATCATTATTTCTTATGCTACTCAAAAAGACATTCTGTGCAATATTAATCAAACCTACATTTGTAATACCAAAAACGTCATATATGCCATAACTTGTAAAAATGTTCAATGCAATATGTTGGTGAAACTAATCGCAAATTAAAAACTCGGTTTAGCGAACATCAATATGATGTGACTAAAAATAATAAAAACAGTTTTCTAGTAAAACATTTTAACCTAAAAGATCATTCTGTACAGCATATGTCAATACAAATTTTAGAAAAAATTGAAGTACCTAGAAACATTCTTATAGACCGAGAAGATTTTTGAATACGTGCTCTTAATTCAGCTTTTCCTTTTGGACTGAACGACAAAATCAAGGAATACGGTATTATATCAACAAGCAAAGACCCTAGAAACTCTAAAAATAATCCATTTTTCAGCATAAAAATTCCTAGCTTACAACAAAATCGTAAACGTAAAAAAAAATAACAAAGTTAATAATAATCTCATAGATACCATTACTGATTATGTTTCTCAAAAAGATATAACTTCTAAAAAATATATCAAACATTTGCAACTATATCCATACGAAACTTCAAACAAATCTTGGAAAATATAAAATGAATAAAAATTGCTAATCATATAAAACTCGCTATTTATGCCATGGCATCTCTAAGATTTAAAATACAAACAATAAGGATTTAGATAATGCAAGTAAAAATAAAAGAAAAATTATGTATATAAAAACACCGTTTGTAAACAAGGGCTTTGACTTAATAAAATTCCCCAATATCTTCAAGGACCAAAAGTTTCTCTTTCTTATTCCAATTAATAAATTAGCTTTACCCAACATTAAAATTGCCTATCAATATAATTGTGGTCTAGGCAAAATTATCTGCAATTATACCAAATTTCTTAAAAATCTTAACTTAGATATCCTTGCTGAACTGCTTAATAAAACGTGTGAATGCCCAAAATCAGCATATTGTGATAAGAATTTAGGACACATAATAGGAGGAGACATCAACTTAATTAAGGACAAAAACTTGCAAAATATATTTCATAAAGGATCAAAATTCAGATTAACTTAACCTTATGACTGGTATGAAGTTAAAAATACATGCAATGCAACAATAGAGGATTGTATCTTACGTATCACTCATAAATAAAAAATCAATAAAGATAACTTAAACACTTTTCGAACTTACTTTGAAAATGTAGTAAACAACAGAATAAAATTTTTGGCAATATACAGCTAAAAATTATGATGAAAACAAATTTATTACTGAAAGTTATATACGTAAAAAATGTAAACCTTTACAAGATAAATTCGTAATTACTACTGCTGATAAAGCAAATAATAATTTTGTTTTTATATGTAAAAAACTCTATGCGATAATGATGTGCAAAGAATTTGGCATGGTTTTCACTAATAATAAATGGTGTATTCAAGGAAATCAGGTCTACAAACCAATTACAGATAAATCGGAATCAACCATAATTGAAACACA
Source organism: Microlaimidae sp. YZB2_3 (assembly GCA_030248175.1). NCBI lineage: Eukaryota > Metazoa > Nematoda > Chromadorea > Desmodorida > Microlaimidae > Microlaimidae sp. YZB2_3. The sequence goes on from JASAMX010005466.1 coordinate 36,090, forward strand.
TTAAAGCATAGCGGATGCTTTTAATTGTTTACTTACAGATGACTGTAAAACCATACCGCTTATATTTGGTAATGCTAAACTCCATAAAAATCCCATTAAACTTCGATTCATAGCAGGAGCAAAACAATCAAGTACCAAACCTATCTCAATACTTCTTGGAAGAATCCTTACATTTTTAGAAGAACATTTTAAAAACTACTGTACATCACTACAAGATAAAATTGGAACAAATCACTGGTCAATAAAAAAACAGTATTCAAACAATTGAAAAACTTACTGAACCAGAAGACGTCAATGAAGTGTTTAGTAGAGACTTTAGTACTTTATATACAAATTTTTCTCATGATATTATTTATAAAAACTTATTTCAACTTGTAGATCTTCTATTTTCAAATTCTAAAAAAAACTATATTTGGCCGTAGGCTACTCTAAAATTTTCTACACTGATTCAATGACCACAAAAGCAGATGTATTCTCTAAAATACAAATCAAAAATCTAATAAAGTCTGTAATTGACAGCTGCTACATAAAATTTGCAGGTACAATCTTTAAGCAGGTATCAGGCATCTCTATGGGTGGAAATGCATTACCACAAATAGCTGATCTTTCTCTTTAATTTTTTCCAAATTTAAATATCTTAAAGTTCACCCGGCCCATCGAAAACTTCTAGCTAACATATGTGAATGTTAGCTGTAGATATGTGAATGATATTGGCTCATCAAAAGAAGGAAATACATTATTTAGATTTAACAATAAAAGTTATTAATGGTCAGCTTGACATTGATGTATATAACAAAACTTCGGACTTTGATTTTAAAGTATTACAATATATTCATAAAGATAGCAATGTATCCAATTACTTATCACTTAATCTACTTTTTTCACAATTTGTTAGGTTTGGTAGAATTTGTTCGACCAAAAAATATTTTTTGGAAAAAATCAGGGAAATATTTAATACATACAAAAATCTGGGTTTCATACATACAAAAATTAATAATACCTTCATAAAGTTTTGCATACGCTATAAATCGTTGGCTTCAAAATTTGGTATAACAAATAAAACAGATTCAACAAAAATGTTAAAATATATTATAAACCAAAATAAATCATAATATAAAAATTTTTTAAACTTTATAATTGTTAAAAATTTTCTTTTCTTTTTTTAAAATTTTGCATATCAATTTGGTTTATTTACAACTTAATGTGTGTTATTATTTCAAAATATCATAAATTTGCCTTAAACCATCCATTTATAGTATAATTTTATTTTAAAGTTTATGTTTTTAAAAAAATTTCTAAACTCGTTTTTATTCAAGTAATTTTTAGCTATAATAAATAAATAATCAGTCACAGTTTTTCTCTTTTTATAAATTTGACTCATTATATTCAGCCTTGCTTAAAAAGTAATGTATATGCAATAAACCGAGTCACAGTCACCATCCCTGCGTAACTTTGACATTTTTTACAACATCAGTGACGGCAATCCAAGAAGTCAACGAAAATCAAACATATCATAATTTCCGCAATTCTCAATCACGCTTCAACTTGTACCAGGGACTCATTATTTCATCACTTTAAATTAAAATAGTAATAAAACAATGCACAGTTTCAAGGAATCCTGGCACCTATTATTCACAATTCATCACTATGGATATATTGTCAAAAACCAGTTCCAAACAAACTTGCCAGGTCAAACAAAAAAGGACCCTTGTCAGTAATGGTATGAAAATTGAAAAAAGAAAAAAATCGCTGATACTACCGAAAAAAATTTAAAAATTCTTCATTATAAGGTAAGCCAGTTTATTTTTATAATAATTAATATTTCTTTAAATAATATTTTAACAACTAAAAGTATGAATTTTTGCAGCCTCAAAAACTCTAAAAATTTACTATACACATTTAAATAAGCAAATAAGTGTTTCATTTTTAAAAACAAGTTAAACAAAATTTTTAATTTCTATTAAAAAACTGTGTTGTTAAAATTTCTTTATGTATCTTTTTGTTTTTTAAAAAATATGAATGAGACTGGTGACAAAACTTAAACTTTTTTCAAGTTTTTAACTTTTCTAAATCTAAAAATTAAAAATTAAAAAAGGCTATCTCACATTACATAACTAAATATTACAAATTACTAATAAGAAACCTTTATCCTTATTAAACAAACTTATATAAACAATAAACACAGCACACATTCTTACATACTTTAGGATAAATAAAACTTTAAGTTTATTATAACAAAAACCAAAAAAAAATTTTATTTCTTAAAAATTATTTTTATATAAAAAATATATTGTTATAAGTATTTAAACAGGCATTATATGTATAATAAATATCACAATAATTTAGTAAAACTAATTTATCATAATTTTAGTAATTTATTTAATTAAACACAAAATATGCATTTAAAAACAATAAATAATGTACTCGTCTTTATTATTTTACAATTTCTTGTTTTGTAAAAGTTTGACAAGGAGAACTAGCTGATGAGTCACACTTCTCCTTGGGCTTGTCCAATAACCTATTCTAGTTAAAGTAAAGCGATGAAATAGGTTATTATATTAGCTAGCTTAAGTATAAATTATTCTCTTAAAACCTTAAAAAACTTTTATGAAAAAAGTTTGTTTTTTAATTTTTAAAAAAATATCTACTAAAAATAAATTGTATTATTTATGTATAAATAAAATAAATTGCTAACTAATACTGTAGTTGTTACTAACATAAAATTAGAACACTGCTCTACTAACACTTTGTGTATATATGTTCATTTAATATTGCTACATCTGACCAAAATGACAACAAAATTAAAACACTTAACGTCTCTTACAATGTTTACTCATTAAAAGCCACAATACTTTAATAACCAAACTAAAATTTATTAATTAGTCTTTAAATAAAAAAAACTTACACAAGCAAATAGTTTTACTTAATAAATCACCATACAAAATGCTTTGTTAATTTTGCCTTCTGCACCTAGTTCTGGTGAACATACTAAATCTGCTTCTGCACCAACTAAAGGTGTCTTAATTAACCTGCTTTCTGCACCATTTAAGGTGTCAATCTTTAGTTTTGCTATTTTGCTTATTAAAGGTATCAAAATTAATCCATCTATACTAGCTTTTTATGTTCTACCTAACCTGCTTTCTACACCCTCTGTGGTGTTTATGTATCAATTATTCCTTAAATATTTACCTGTTATTGCATGACCTGTTTCTGCACATATTTAGGTGTTTTCTCCTAACCTGCTTTCTACGCCTTTTAAGGTGTTTTTGTATTTACTTACTTTACCCATTTATGGTAGTTATTTGTAAAAATTTTCACGTTTAAAAATAATTTTGTACCAAATATAAAATTGTAATACAGTTAATTTTTCAAAAAAATTTTCTGCTTAGTCTAATCTTTATTTTTTAATATAATTTCTTAAAAATATATTTTTCAATTATTATATAAATTTTATAATATTGCATTAAAATATAATCTCTGTATTTATCTTTTTTAAAAAATTTTTCCATCAATATATTCTTAAGTAACATCACATAACCTTTCCTTCTCTCTTATTAATGGAATTCAAACTTCAAAACTCTCTAGAAAAGGCCAACAAGTTCAACAAACAATTCACACCAAATAAACCATTAAAACCCTAAAAGAAAACTGCAAATTTTTCAGAAATATTAAAAAGAACTTAACAAAAAGCCAGCTGAAATCACAACTGCAGAAGTTGAAAAAGCAATAAAAACAGCAAACAACACAAAAACTTTTGGCCCAGACAATCTCACCACATTTCACCTCAAAAACCTCGATCTTTTTTTAAATCAAATACCTAACTGATCTGTTAAATCTTTCATTAAAAACAAATAGCATACCAAATATCTGAAAAAACTTTATTCATAATACCACTGCTAAATTCTGGAAAGGCTTTAAACATTTTAAGCTCCTACAGAACAATTTCTCTTCTCAGCCCAGCTATCAAAATTTTAGAACCATAAATTTAACCCATCCTTCTCCAACATCTAAAACAGCACCCAGATCAGCATGGATAAAAAAATTCAACAACTACTGCCCTCCTTCAACTCATAGCTGACATAGCCACTCCATTCAATCAAAAAGCTGTATTCAAACCTGAATCTCACCAAGGCATTTGACACAATCAGCATTAAAATTTTAATAACCAAGATAGCCATCAGCACACTTCTGGCCTATCTCATGAAATTGCTGAGTGGTTACCTCAAAGGCAAACCAGAAAAACACTTTTCAGAGACTCAATTTAAAAATTCCGGATAGTTTAAACGTGAGTTCCCCAAGGCTCTATACTCTCACCCACTCTTTTTAATTTCTATATTTTGGACCTACCACCACCAACTACTAATGTCAAAATAGTCTCCTGTGCTGATGATATCACAGTTTACTCCACCAGCATGATTTCTTAAATGGAACACAGTCTAACCAACTACCTCAACATTTTAAATAAAAATTTGAACAAAAACTACCTCAAACTATCAACAGAATGTCAACAGTTACCATTTTTCTTCTTCATCACAAGAATTTAATTATCACCCAAAGGTGACCATAAACAAGAGACTTTTCCTGCTAAATAAAAACCCCGAAATTCTGGGCGTCACTTTTGACCCAAAACTAACCTTCAATAACCATGCCACCAAAATAAACAACAAAGCATCCAGGTGCAATTACAATCTCAAAGCCCTGGCTGGGACCAGCTGGGGCCAACAAAAAAACAATAGTTACCTCCTACAAAACAATAGGACGCCCAATTTTTAACTACAAAGCCCCAATATGGTCACCCATATATCAAAGTCTCATTTTCAAAAACTACAAAGAACACAAAACACAGCTCTCAGAATAGCAACCGGCTGCCACAAAATGGTCCCAATTGATCATCTTCATCAAGAAACTAAAGTTCTACCAATATAAAACTTTCACACCACTCTTATATCAACACAATTTTTAGCGAAAACCATGCAGCCAACATATCCATATGATCATAGACCAAGAGAGATAAAGCATACCGTCCAATAAAAATTCAGGCCAACGGCAAAAAGTTTTTACAAGCACACACTTGTGGAAAAAACCATCCAATCAAACATTCACTCATATTTTGTCAAAGAAAACTATTTGCAACTCCAAACTAATGCTCTATTAAAAATAAAACCACCAAAATAAGATCAACAAATAACATCAACATAAGCAAGCAGAAACTCCCCAGGAAGTCCAAAACCTTCCTGGCGCAACCTAGATCAGAATATTGCAACTGTCTCAACTTGTTTAAATCCATAATTAACAATTTTACTAAGAACTAGTCCCCCACTGCAGGAGCAAACCTCATCACGTCAAACACCTATTGGTATGCCTTAAACACCCAATGGCGCTCATATTAGAAGATCCGTTGGAAAATGCAGTAGATTTGGTTAGGTTCCTGGAGAATATAACCTGAAGCTATGGCTTTAAACAACAACAAAATGATCAAATAAGACCAGAAGTTGAAATCTCTTATTTAAATGGGATCCTATATAAATGGGACCAAAAGTCGAACGATTCCATTTAAATGGCACCTTTTTTCAAGCAGTTTGTTCTAAGTGGGTCATTTTTCTTTTATTATATATTTTTAGTTTTATAGACAAATAATTTTGCAGAGCAGTGTTTTAAATACAGTTTTTTAGAGCGCTGTTTTTTAGATAGATTTTTTAAAAATTAAACCAGATATTAGACCAAGTAACATATAACTATAATCTTGTTTAAAAAACATACTGTTTTTTTATTTAAAGAACAAGAAACTTTTGTTTTTTACAAGCACTGTTTAAAATAACATGTTGTTCATATTACCTCCTAATGTAGTTGGAACTTTAGTTGGAGAAAAAGTTGGTGCAAAAGTGGGTCGCGCTATTGGAAGTTCCACTGGAAGAACAGTTGGCGCAGTAGTGGGTTGTGCTGCTGGAACTCTAAATGGAGGAACAGTTGGTGCAAAAGTGGGTTGTACTGTTGGAGCTTGAATCGGAAAGACAGTTGGTGCAGAAGTGGGTTGTGCTGTTGGAATTTCTATTGGGGAAACAGCTGGTACAGAAGTAGGTTGTGCTGTTGGGAGTTGAATTGGAAAGACAGTTGGTGCAGGAGTGGGTTGTACTGTTGGAACTTGAGTTGGAAAGACAGTTGGTGAAGAAGTGGGTTGTGCTGTTGGAACTCCTATTGGAGGAACAGTTGGTGCAGAAGCGGGTTGTACTGTTGGAGCTTGCATTGGAAAGACAGTTGGTGCAGAAGTGGGTTGTGCTGTTGGAATTTCTATTGGGGAAACAGCTGGTACAGAAGTAGGTTGTGCTGTTGGGAGTTGAATTGGAAAGACAGTTGGTGCAGAAGTGGGTTGTGCTGTTGGAACTTCTATTGGAGGAAAAACAGTTGGTGCCAAAGTTGGTGGTGTTGTTGGAAATTGAATTGGAAGGACGGTTGGTGCAAAAGTAGGTTGTGCTGTTGGAACTTCCATTGGAACCGCACTTGGACTGGAAATTGGCGTTTCTACAACATTTTTTATTTAATTAAAATCACTGCTGGCTTAAAAGAAACTTCTAATAAATTATTATTGGCACTTTGCACTGAAACTTGTTACAAATTTAAAGTATGCAAACACTAACATTGTTGTCTGTGCAGAAAATACTGTAATGAGGCAAAATTTTTGAGTGAAGTAAGTAGAGTGGAGAGTGGTGAAAATGAGGCGGAATAAAAGTGGGGTATTAAAAAGACCCAAACTTTTTTTATATTAAACAACTTTTAATAAAAAGATACAAAAAGCTAAAGTATATAATTAATATTAATTTTAAAGGTTGTTTGTTAAGCAGACTTTGTGCTGCACTTAATTAATCCCAGGATGTTTTTTCTGGTAGTATTTACCTACATCTGAAGTAATCAGATTTTATTTGAAGTCTGTTTATTTGTCTGTAGTAGTCTGTCTTATTTATCTGAAGTTTATTAAATTTAGCTTTTTACTATAGACTAAACTCGAATGCCACCAGGAAGCGACAGTACTTAAACACTAAATGTTGTTCGATTAATGCCAGCGGTTCATTTCAAATCCATTTACAAATACTTGAAATAATTAAAATAAAAAAAATAAAATAAAAATATACCAACTTATAACTGAAAACATCATTTATTGTGCAGAAAAATATTAAAAAATCATGAAAAAATTACTTTCTGCCATAATATATGTTTTTTACCTATGTTGTTATATTAATATATTCATATACAATAATTATTAGAGATTTTGTACAAGATTTTGGTCCATCTTATGTAAATTATACAAAATGAACTGACTCAGTTCGCTAGGTTTAAATTAAAACGAAGTTCAAAACATTCAAGGTCATTCTGGCTGCATTTTTTACTGACTTCAGGCTGCGTAATAAATTTAATTCAAAATACAATGGGCATTTCCGTTATTGTTTTTCTTAAAATCTTTTATAATTATTCTGCGCGGCGGCTGTCGCGACCGTTCTGTCGCTTCTACAGTGCCGTTGAGTTTAGTTCGGAATAAGCGTCGTTACTGTACGAGAGAGGGTACAAAAAGAAAAAAATAAAATTTGAAAAAATCTTAGCTTTCTTAGTTTCTTAAGTTTAAACCTATACCTCATAAAAATTTCTACATGATGATATGTTTCACTACGTTGAAGTGCTGTAATATATTAGTTTGTGCTAAATAAATTTTTGTTTTTTAATTAAACGTCATAATAGTTTAAAATCACCACTAAAATAGTATTATGCTGAACAATGATTTCAAATTAGTAAAATAAAGATGAAATTTGTGCTTTTAAACTAATTTTAAACCTACATAGTTTTTTTTAATGTTTTGCTTGTAAAACAATTCAAAACCTAAAAAATTATTGTAAAAAGTCCATTCCAAACTTTTAAATTAAGCATTTTCTGTACTTGAAACATTAAAAAACTGGGAAACAAGCGCGCCAGCAGCGCTGTACCTACGAAGCGGCAAAAAACTAAAAATCCCAAAAAACTGCTTTTGCTTTTGCAATATTTAAAAAGTATTTAAGAAATTTTGAAGAGAAGGGGTCGAGATTTTAAACCAATAAATATTTGAAATATTTTAAACCGTAAAATGTACCGGTCGGTCGCTGTTTCTTAATTTTCCCTTTATATATGATAGGCGCTAGTAGTTATGTACCCTCTTCCTAACACTAAAAAACCTTTATTCCGAACTAGTCTATAGTTTTATTTGTTTAGCAGTCTTTGTATTGCACCTGGTTAATTCCAGGATGTTTAGTTTTGCCATAGCCAAATGCATCTAAAGTAATCCAGATTGTTTATTAAATTAAGCTTTTAATTATAGTTTTTTGTTTAGCAGTCCTTGTGCTGCACCTGGTTAACCCCACGCTGTTTATTTTTGTAGTAGTTTACTACATCTAGTATATTGCAGAATGTCTATGCACCTGGTTAATCCCAGGATGTTTTTACTTGTGCAATTTTTGTGCTGCATCTGGTTAATTCCTGGATCTTTTTGCTTGCAGTATTTATCTTCATCTGATTTAATCTAAAATTTTTTTATAATTTTAAAAACTTTTATAAGATTATTATAGTTACATTATACCATACTATTCAATTACATAAGTTCAATTGGTTTAAAGTTTGTTATTGTTTAAGGTTTATGTGTTTGGTTGAGTTTTTTTTATTTCATATGGCTTTGTAATTGTCTATATTTTTATGTAAAAAGTTGTTACACAGCTGAGATACAGTGTCTTTAACTAGAGATGGGCATTGTGTCGTCTTAAAGCTAAATGCTCCAAACGCCAGCGTTTTTAGGATATATTATGTAATAGTTTTATTTGAGTTTTACATTTATGTTTTGTTAAAATTTTATTATTGTGTTTGCTTATAAAATAGATGTCTTATCAATATTGTATATGAGTACAATTATCTTCTATGCCTTGTTTGTTTGATAATTTTGTATTTTATTTTTTATGTTTTATTTAGTAAATTAAGTTTGCTCTATGAATAATCAGCTTACTTGAGCATTTCAATAGAATACATATTGATTGATTAATGTTTTATTCAATTACCAATAAAATAAATTATATATTTATAGATATAAATTTCAAAGAGTTTTTTAACTAGGGGACCTATCAAACTCAAAACAATCATAACCCAAAAATCAAAATACCAATGCAAAAAAGTTGTTTTTTATTCATTTTTTGAAGAGCAGAAACCGGAATGTTTACCGCAATCGCTTGTAAACGCCAAAATGTTATACAGTTTTAAAAACAAAATAAAAAAATTAACATTAAATGGTTTTATCAAATTCGACAGTTTTTTGCAATTGCGATTGTATTTTATGTTGCTTCAAAATCAACTTTACTTGTATGTTTAATTCATTCATTCTGTTCAAATAGGATGGTTTTGACCATCGTGAGGAAGAGTAAAAACAAAACGTAGACTTTTAAAATCTTTTAAAAAGCAAAAAAACTGGAAATTTTTCCACTGTTTACTAGTTGAAAATAATTCTATAGTGTAATGTATCAAATAATTTTATAAGGTAATTTTGAAATTTTATTTAGATAATTTTTTTAAGCTTTTAATACTAAGCGAAGTTCTTTGAAATTTTAACAAAATGTGTGCTTGATTTATACAATATAAGTGTTCGTCATGACGGTAGTGTGCATTATGCTTTATAATTGTCTCACTTGAAAGAGAAGCCAGAAAAAATTTTTGCTGCTATTACGTTTATTTTTTGATTTTGTCCACAACAGGCAATTCAGAGCTATTTTGTTTTAAACAATTTAAATCTTTTTATTAAACACTGAAAATCCTAAATTTTATTAAAAGAGTTACTAAACCCTATTTTAGTTTCAATAAAAAAATAAATATGGTTTTAATTGTTTATTTTTAGTTACAAAAAAAACATAAAAAGTAATAAAATATACCATAAATTTTATTATATTTATAGGTACCGTGTATTTTTCATTAAAAAATAAAGACTAATAGTTTTTTCATTTGTTTTTCTTATCTTCTTAACTAGGTGAACTATAAGTTAACTAACCAATTTAAATAACTAACTAAACTAAGTAAAATATATGTTTAGTTATTGAAACTAACCGCATGTACAAGACTGTGTTTCACTAAGCGTGCTGGAATCGCAAGGAATTCCCCCATTGGTGTCACAAGTAGCGATGCTTCGAGTTCTAGTCTGAGTTCCAGTTGTACCATCTGAGCAGGAACAAGCTCCCCATTCTGTAAATGGGCCATACTCACAATCTATTGGACACATATCCACCGATTCAACATAGTAGTCCTGGTATGTATTAGAGCAAATATTTTGCTGTAAACATTTCCCGTTAACACACACCCAGTCTGGATTGTCAATGTTATTGTTATCTGGATCGCAATGGACTCCATTTGGTGTAAGAATACCTGGTATTTCATCTAAGATAATAAATCTTTTGGTTTCTATAAATGCAACAGGTCAATTAATTTTCAAGAATATAAAACACATAAGAATGTCTGGTTGTACACTTGGTTTTTGACATAAATTTTGCTAAAAAAATTGCACAAGAGCAACGTTGTGCGAATTTTTTTGAGAAAATCCGCCACTTCCTGGCAGTGTTCCTGTGGAGCGATTTTTAACGCAAAGTTGGTTTTGTTGCACGAAAAGTAGCTGTTTTTTGCATTTAATGCTGCTTTTTTCGCATTGCAGTTATTTATTGCACAACAAAAAATCACTTTGCGCATGTGCGACTTTTCTAGCGAAATTTTGTTTAGGAATTTAGTTTACAGTTGGTCAACATCTGGTGTTATTTAAATAATATATTTTTCAAATTATTATTTGCTAGTTTATTGTGTTATTTATAGCAAAAGCTTTACAGATACTTAGCTGCTAAACAAAATATTAAAAGAAGCTTACAACAAAAGGTCATGTATATACAAAAGATATCAAAATTAATGCGCTTTAAAAATTAAAAAAATCAAATCAAAATTTCTACAAATTTTTATGCTAAAACCAGTTTGTTTTTTTAATTGTAAAATTTTATTCTGAGTTTAAAAATTCAATTTATTGTCTTATACATTTGTTACTTTAGAAAGACACTTTACAATCTATAGTCTCAGTACTTGCTAGCTAATACCATAGAACTCGAAACAATTTTGTACTTACATAAAACGAACATTGACTTATAACAAGAATACATGAAAATTAATTAATATTCTTGCTTATAATAAATTTTTTTATCTAAAAACAAACGGTTTGGCAGGTTATTAAAAAATGTATGCACAATTGCCTAGGGTTTTTTTTAATTTTGAACTATAAGGTAGGTTTTAAAACCCCAAAAAATGTAAAAAATCCTACTTTTTTATAAAATAAGAAATTCGTTATATTGCGTAATTTTAGCTATTTAGGATGCACTAAGATTTTTATTAATTTTATTTGAGTTCATATAGTTCAGAAAAGAAAAATTAACCCAAAAACGGCTGGTTTTGCGAGTCGCGGGAGAAAGGAGTGGCAGACAAAGTGTTAAAGTTTCAAAAAAGGAAAAGAACAGTCACACCGCCCTTTATATACGCCACTCATACACTGTCGTTTTAATTTAAAGTTAAATACAGTGTTCCCCTTATTTAACTATCATAAAATTAAAGGTGGTAGGATTTCCATATGTGCACCAGTCGCTTAGATTAATTTGACTAATCAGAAAGTATAACAAACATATAAAACATATCAAACATAAACACACAAGGGTATAACCCTTGTGTGACGCCCTTGAGCTTTACATGTGCGCCTGGTTGTGTGGGGTTCAAATATGTGACTGTATAAAATGTTATCCATAGATTTTTTTTGTGAATTCAATTTGTTTTCAAATATTTTAAGATATCTACTAAACTTTGGATGATATAAAGACGTGTTGGCAGGTTAAATTTTATTATTGAAAGTCATGAAGCGTGGTAGACGTAAATAAAAAAAAATCACAAATACATTTGTACAGAAATTACAAGTTATAACAATATAAATAAATATGGTAAAATAAATGAATACATAAAAATTTGAAGAATAGCGGAGGAATAGGTTGAATTAAATACAAAAATAAAGACAAAACATAAATAAACGAATTTTAGATGGGCGCTTGAAGATCTCACTCAAAGCAGGCCTCAAACTTCAAGAACTTTATTCTCAAAAGTCCGAGTCACCTCTTCTTGACTCTAAAGTCACTTATTCCAGACTCAGAAAATCACCCACCCTGATTGTCAAAACGACTTCAAAAATTCTCTCTCAAATTGACCCAATTTAGTTTTCCTAAAACTAGTATTTAACCCTATTTGTAGATCTTGGTCCCATCAAACTAACAGGGTTGGACAGCCCTAGCACACGTTTATGTACAACGTCTTGTGTTTTGTTTGTCATGTATTTCTCTCCACAAGGACTACCCATGCTTTGGAATGTGCGCTGACTCGCTATAGGATCTCAGCGATATGACCTTGTTGTAGCTTTAGTTTCCTGACTGACCAACCTTAACTCAAAAAACATAATATGACATGAAATACATTACAGAAAATACAAAGAAAATACAATAAAATATATCACTAATACAAAATACCTATTCTTTATATAAGATACATAAAACATAAAATAATATAATAAAATAATAATAAATTACATAAAATATGTAAATACCTAAAGAATTACTAAAAAAATTTGGATATGTTACAAATAATAAATTGCAAATACAAATAAATTGCAAATATTCTGGTGTTTGAATTTGCGTCAATTAAATATTCTTCACACCTTCCCTCCAGCTGAAAATATGGCCTTGCCATATTTTCACAAACCAAAAACATGAAAAAGGAAACAAATTTAAACACCAGAGAGGTAAAAACACAATATGAGATGTACTGGTGTAGAACCTAGGTTTCACCTATCTTGAGGATAAACCTAGAACATGGCATATTGATAATAGTATGTTTCAAAAACTATTTTAGATTTGGCGGTCTAACTATTCCACGAATGGACAAGTAATTCCATGAGATAATTTATCATGTAAAAATGAAACATCGCTTCACAAAGTTTACTTCTAAAGATCTCCTTCGAAATAAGTAGTGGTTAATATAGTGAGGTCGTTAAATAAAATTTGCAGATATTAAGATCATATTAGAGGGTAGATCAACAAGCTTCTATATAAGTTTTGTATGAAAAATTTGGTCACTAGGCTGGAGACCATACTAAACTTTAAATATCATTTCTTAAAATTTGGAGTAGGAAACTTAAAATCTGCAAGTGCAGCAGTATCAGTTTACTACGATTTAGTCACTTTTACTACTTTTACATGGAAAATTGCTCACCAAAGGTAAAAAAAAACAAATTCTAAAGATAAACGTTTTTTTAAGTATTTTTTAAATAGTAGTAAGCATCTATGGTGCAAATCTTGATTAACCCTTCTTTAAAATTAAATATTTTAAGTTTTTAGCGCAACATTAGCACAATGGTTTCAAAAGAAAAAGTTTATAGAATAATATAAATTAGGGTTGCGCATAAAAATTTGGTACTTGATTAAAAATATTTTTTGAATATGACTGTTTAATGGAGATTATAACTGAACTTTAACCCAGGGTCACATTTTTATGGGTATTCTTAAGTTTGGTTAATTTTCCGCAAATCAAACCTCAAAAAGTAGAAAAAGGACCATTTCTACATTTCCAGGCGCTACCTTTTTGACGCAAAACTGGGTCATAGTCAAAGACCCGTGGTCGAGCAATCTTAATTCACTGAAATTTTATTGAATCAATTTTGAAAAAGATGACTCAGTCAAGTCAAAGTTAGGATTAGCTTGGTTTGATGGAACCATTCAAAAAGTTTTGGAATTTTATCTCCAAACAAAGAAGACATCGCCTGTGTTGTAAACTAGTTAGAAAATATTTTTTGGGATTGACTTTAAGCCAATCCCTTAAAAAAGGGGTGAATGTAAAAATAATTGCTACCAAGGTCCTTGACGAGAATCAAACCTGGGTTGTTGGATAATTTACTCTATCTAATATTAAAAGGCCATGAAACATCTTGATGACTGGTTTTAAAAATGACTATTAGGATGGAACAAAGTCGATCTTTTCAAAA
>JASAMX010005468.1:0-14110 GCA_030248175.1 Microlaimidae sp. YZB2_3
AGTTTTAGTTTTTTATAATTATATTTTTAATAAAACTAAACACATATAACCAAAAATGGTGAAAACCTTATTTTTAAACAAAAAAGTTTGCTAATAATTCGAATTTGTGCGACTTTAATACTGAAAACCCGCCATTTTCTTCTATTTCATAGGCACATTGTTGGTTTTTTTAAATTAATTTTTAACGCAATTTTTAACAAAGTAGTGTTTTGCAGTGCATATGGGAACTTTTCTTCCACTTTTGCGTGAAAAAAAGGGTATTGACAGCAAGAAAAATCTCTGCGTAAGAAATCAGTGGTATATGCACAGAAGGTCATGTGCGTTTGAAATGTTGCGTGGTTTTTTGCAGAAGTTGATTCAAGAACTTAATGTATAATTGGAAATTTTCTAGGGCCATATGTTTTTGATAAATCTCCAGAAATTACAAAAAAGTAGTGCCAAAATCACAAAAACAATTTCATTGCAAAAGTTCGCGTGTCATTGATTTTTTTGTTTTTTGGCTAAAAAATAAGATAGAGAATTAAAATGACTAAAACTAACAACTTGAAACAAGCTAGAAAGGGAACATAGACGCTTGTACTCGCAATAATTTAATTATTTTACCTTTTACAATTTAAAAAAGTATTTTTTAATTTAAAAAAATGGTAATAAAGCTTTAAAAATGTTCTAACAATTTAAAATAAAAAGGTGCGTTTTAACCCCTCCTGTATGTTTATAGACCGAAAAATCTTGAATAGATGCATGTAAGTGAAGTTCTAAAAAAATGTTTCTTCAAAATAATATTCTTGACATTTTAGAACATTTTTTAGAATTAGAGTTACATTTCTACAATCAACATATTTCATTTATTGTAATATAAAGAAATTTCGCTATTTTCAAATAATTTGTTTATATAGGTATCTAATTTTGATTTTGGTTCCTTTAACACGTTTTGGTTTTTTAATCAAAACATACTCCCTGTATAAAAATGCTTTAACTCCTGTTCTATATGTAGAGCATTCTTTAAAAGTTATAAAAATGGGTAGTGAGATTAAGTATAATATTATGCTTTAAACTTGAATATATTTTTAATACTTACGTAAAATGTATACTACTGTTGTAAAAAGTTACATTTACTTTTACTTAAACTAACGAATTTTTTATTACTTTTCCTTTTATTTGATTTTTAACCCTTTGGGATTTTTTTCGTCCAAAAACTGCTGCAAATCTGCAAAAGATATATTGCGTCAGTGCTGCAGTGTGTGAAACTCTGTGGCTCTCGACGATCGTTGACTAAGATTTAACATTGAGCAGCAGTGGCGTGAAAACCTTTCTTCGGATTTGCAGCGGAATAAATACCAACGGGTTAAATTTCACTTACTTTTACTTTTACTCTTACTCGGATTTTTCCTATACAAATACTTAAATTAATTTTAAAAGATTTCCTATGGGCTTGTTGTAAAATGAGTCTCAGATTCTCAGAAGAAAGTTTTTTTAAGCCGCGAACACGCTAAACACCATTTACTTAGACGAAAAAACTTATTAAAATGAAGATATAACAAAATATTTTGGAACGGAGCTCTGGAGCTCCAAAACCCGACGTTTTGCTCCATTGCAAAATTAATTTTTGTTATAATTTTACTTTTACTTTTAATTAAAAAAATAGGTCTTCCTTTTACTTTACTTAAATATAATTTCAACCATTACTTTTATTTTTACTTTACTTAAATTAAAATATCACAAATTACTTTTACTCTTACTTTACTTAAACTAAATATTTTTAAAATTACTTTTTTCTTTTTCTGAAAATAATCAAAAATTATTGTTTTTTACAACTGTACTTTATACTAATTATAATAGTAATTTATGTTTAAAAGAATCGAAATATTCAAATATTTTTTTTTCTGCTTGGAAAAACTTTGTGTATTAAAAAATATTTTTTTCTACTTACACAAGTGCTTAAATTCTAAAATATGACTATTAATTACCTAAAACAATTAAGTTACAGTGAAAAATTAGAATTTTGAAAAAAACGACCAGAATTGCATATTCTTCTAAATTTTTAGCCTGCCCCGGCCCCGGCCCCGGCCGGGGCAAAATTTTCTACCCCAGCCCCGGCCCCGGCCTTGGCAAATTAAAATTTCTCTACCCCGGCCCTGGCCCCGGCATCAGTAATAATTCTGCCCCAGTCGATCACTAGCTACAACAGCTGTTTATTATTAAATTTTTAACAGTTTTATGATATTGGTGGCGCGGGAGATCCACGGGGCAATTTAGCCACGTGGCGCCACTCCAACGATTTTTAGAGAACAAGGATAGATTTTATAATTGCGAACCTTCATCTTTTTCTCAAAATTCAATCCATAATTCCCTGAATTGTAAGCTTTGTAATGCTATCTCATTTAACACACTTTGTTTAATATTTAGCAAGGATGATAAAAAGCAACCTTCCATCGTTTTGGTAAAAAAGGTTTGTCCAGCATACAGATGTCCATGTTATTTTTTTTTAAATTTTCCCCTTGCAACATTTTGAGCTGTAAGCTTTCCAATGATATCTCATTTAGGCCTTTTTTCTAGTTAAGGAAGAAGGTCCATCCCAACTTTTAAAAAAATTTGTGGTCCAACATAATAATGTTTATGTTGATTTTTTTCCAAAAAAATGATACCCTGGGTTTCCATTTTCCAAAAAAACATAATATTCTGGCTTTTGACTGACTAATTCTTTAACCAATAAATTTAAACCTATTCCACGACAAAAAATTTTTCAACTTCCAAAGTCCATGGGGTTTTTGTGCAAATGCGTTGTCCAGCCTAAGGACGTCCATGGATTTTTTTTAATATCAACACCTTTATGACGTTCCCCGAGCTGTAAGCGTTGCAATGATATCTCATTTAGCCGAATCGTTTTTCTAGTTGGGGAAGAAGGTTGTTCCCTTTTTAGTGAAAAAACGTCCAGTATTAAGATGTCTATGTTAATCATACCAAAAAAAAAAAACACATCACATTCTGGTTTTACATTGGCTACTTACTCTTATCAATTAGTTTGAGTCAATTCAGAGACAAAAAAATTTCAATTTCCAAAGTCCATAGGTTTCCCCTTTTTGTGAAATTGTGTGTTCAGGCTAAATATGTTGATGCAAATTTTTTTTTAAATTTGAGCCTCTTTATGACATTCCCCGCACTGTAAGCTTTGCAATGATATCTCATTTAGCTTAATCTGTTTTGTGCTTGGGGAGCAAGGTCATTCCTTTCTATAGTGAAAAAAACGTTGTCCAGTATAACAATGTCCATGTCCGTTTTTTCCTAAAACAGATATTCTGGCTTTACATTGGCTAATTACTCTAAGTAAGTACGTAAGTAAGTACTCTACAGTAGGTTTAAGCCAATTCCTGGACAAAAAATTTTTTAAGTTCTAAAATCCATAGAGTGAAACAATATCCATCCCTTCGGTGAAAACGCGTTGTCCAGTATAAAAATGTCCATGTAAATTGTTGCAAAATTTCAACCCCCTTACGACATTCCCTGGGGTATAAGCTTTCCAGCGATACCTCATTCACCTTAATCCGATAGGTGGTTAGGGATGAGTTAGGGAACACACAGACAGACAGACACACACACACACACAGACATTACGTCTATTTATATATACATAAACTTATTTCTTTTTATTTATTTTGGTATCTATTTTTTTTGCATCTTAAACCCAATTTTATATATGTTTTTCCATTTTTTGAACAAAATTTCGTTCTCCTGGCATGCTTGTAATATTTTTATTAAAAAATTGTGCTTTAAAAGTTTTTTTAAGCACAAGTTCAGGCAGCTGGTTTTTTACTCCATGGAGTGGCAATAAACGACACTTTGAAACACCAGCATTGTTTTCAGCCACCGTTTGATGTTAAAAATGAGTTAGCGCTTAAGTATAGAAACAACAATAAATTATGGAAAGATTGGGATTTCCACATAAACAAAAAAAAACAAAAAAACAAACAATCGTGTCCATGATGAATTATTTTTTTATTATTATAAACATGTATATAAAACAAAATTTTCTGATTTATTTTCTTATGATTGAAATATGCTAAATAAAAGAATATTGTTTTTGGTTATCGTTTATAATTGTTTTGTACGTATTATGCTGTGTTTGTTTATTTTTGAAAAAACACGATAATATTAAAAAACGGGTTGACTAAAAACCGAATAAACATATTATTTGTACTGGCTGTGTGGTAAAATACTCTTTATTCTGATGTCTTTGTTGCAAAAAAATTGTGCCAATTTTTAAAGGCTGTTATGCTTGAAAATACGGTTTGTGGTTTTTTATTAGCTGTGTTTAGTTTGGTATTAGGCTAATTTGTTATCAATTTTAATGTTGAATAAAGTTTAAATATAATTCGTATGTACAAAAACAAGCAACAGAAGCAATTTAATCATCATCCAAAAAAACGATTAATTATTTTGATTCCAGTAAGTAATTCACATTCACCGCAGATTTTTCATTATCATATATGGAATTTAAATTTTTAAAAACTAATCCTGATAAAGGCAAAGTTTGGCTGGTACTTCTCAATACACAGATGTTGTTTTAAACGTTAATTATGTTAACTTTTTGAATATTTGCAAAAATATTTATCCAAAATCCTTAATGTTCAATGAAACATCAATATCACTGAATGAGTGTAACTATTTGGATTTAAATATTGAATGTCAAAATACTTTTGTTAAAATTAACGTTTATAACAAAACCGGTGATTTTAATTTTAGAGTCATAAGATATGTAAATAGAATAGTGTTTTTTGTAACTAGGCCTCAATGTATTTTATTATTTGCAATTAAGTCAAATTGCTAGGATTTGTTCTGAATTTTTTTTTTTTTTTAAATTAAGATGTTAATAATAAACTTTAAAGAAATAAAATATAACAAGAATGAACTTAAAAAACTCAAGTTTGATAATAAAAATAGAGCATTATTAAGTAAGTTTGAAATATTCAAACAAAAAAAACAGGCTATACCATTTTTCAAGCCAATATTCAAGCCAAGTGGTTTAAGTCAATATTATATTTTAACTGCGCAGCTAAAACTACTTTCCAAAACCATTATTAATGGTTGTATCATTTCACTGGCAATTTTGCGTTATATGGTTCAACAGTTTTTTCAACTCTAATTGGTTTTGTATTTTACATTTCTTATGTAAATATGTATTTGGTATCAAACGAATAAGAATTTTTAATTACATATAATTTTGAAATTTCTAGTTTTTTCCTAATATTCTGCTGAGTTACTTAAATTTTAAGAGCGTTATGCGTTTTAAAGCACAAAAAACTTGCATATGTATTCTTGTACCAGACACATTTTCTATGTATTCAATATAAGTTTAGTTTTAATTGATTAAGCTTTGATTGATCTTTAATTACATAAACCTTCCAAATTTAAGGTCATTTGTTTACTTTTTAGTGGAGTTATTAGGATTTAAAGAAAGTATTACAAAAAAAATTTCTTTTTTCAAGTACATATCCGCTTTTTAGAAGTCACTTCTATTATGAATATATACACATTTATTATCAATCAATTACAGGGACTTTTTTTACATAAGTCGTTTAAATTTTTAGTGTATTGATTATTATTAAGTTGAGTTATTACAATTTAAAGTCAGCGTTACGCTTCTAAATCTTAAGGTACACTTACTCTGTGTCGATACATACATTTTTACTAGTAATCGATAAAGCAGGTTTAGTTACATATACCTTTTAATTTTTGAGTTAATTGAATCATAATCAGCTGAGTTATTTAAGTTTTAAAAAAATTGTCATAATGCTGCCAACCGTTTTTTACATCAACCTAACTTGATTATTCACTTTAGTACAAGTCATTTTCTTTATGTATAAACTAATATTTAGTATTATGATAAATAAAGGCCCGGGTTTTATAAACCTCTTTTAGAAAAGTTGATCAGATGGGCTTTTGAAACAGTCAAATAGCACCTGTGTTACTTCCACTCCCACAGTGAAATTCTTTAAAGTCAAGGGATCGATCTCCGCTGTCAACATATTTTTTGCCACATTTAATATTACCAGCTATTTCAGATTAATTATAATTGTTTTAATAAATCATATAGATTCAAAACAAAAAAATATCCATAAACATTTAAACCACTATTATTTCCTAGTTTTTGCCACTCGTTTGAATGTTCGTCAATGGGATATTTTAAATTATTTTCATGCTCTTTTATTACAATAAATAGTAAAATACATTTTATGTAAGTACAAAAATAACTTTTTTCTGTATTGCAACTGGTTTTTTATTGAACGCTAATAAGTGAAAATTGTCCCAGAGACCTTAAGTAAATGCACAATAAAATGCTGTAAAGTGGTGACACTTCCCCTCCTCCCTTGGAAATGAGGAAATGCACTTCTTAAAAATTGCCAAAATTCGTGGTGTTGGTTAAACATGGATTTTAGCACTTCCTCAAGGAAATGCCAAACCAACAAGCTAAAAATGAAATCTGGCACTCCTTCCTGATACTTCCTCCTGGCACTTCCTGCTTTTATTGTTATTTTTAGAAACATAAATTGTGCATTTTCACATGACCAAACCAAGCCTCACTAACGGTAAAATGCAAGCTAAGGGTTTTCTGAAGCTCTGAATTTAAATTTAGGGTCAACAATTAAAAATTTTCAAATATTTAACCAGAAATGAGCATATACCCCCAACAGTAAAAACAAATTTTTTCAAATTTAGCTTAATTTTAACATATGAGTTTTTTTAGGCTCTGACTTTGAATTTGGGGTCAAAAATTAAAAAAATCTCAAATATTTAAACAAAAATAAGCATATTTCACTAATAGTGAAAAAAATTTTCTCATATTTAGCTGAAATTTTAATATAAAGGTTTTCTTTTACCCTGAATTTATGTTTTGGATTGATATTTTAAAATTCAGAATTTTTGAATATTTATCCAAAAATAAGCATATCTCACTAACAGTGAAAAAAATATTTTTATCTTATATTTAGCTAAAAATGCAACATATAGATTTCTTAGGCTCTGATTTGAAATTTAGGGTCAAAAATCAAGAATTTTTTAATATTTAACCAGAAATGAATATATCTAACTAACAGTAAAAAAATGTTTTTTCTTAGATTTAGCTGAAATTGCAACATATAGGTTTTCTTAGGTTTTGATTTGAATTTGGGGTAAAAAATTAAAAATTCCTGAATATTTCACCATAAATTTTTAATTTTTGACTCTAAATTCAAATTTAAAGCCTAAGAAAACCTATAACCTATATTTCAGCAATTTTAGCTAAATATGAGAAAAAATATTTTTTCACTGTTAGTGAGATATGCTCATTTCTCTATAAATATTTAAGAATTTTTAACTTTTGACCCAAGATTCAATTTCAGGGCCAATGAAAACCTACATGTTGCGTTTTTAGCTAAATATAAGATAAAAAATATTTTTTTCACTGTTAGTGAGATATGCTCTTTTCCTTTTAAATATTGGGGAATTTTTAAGTGTTGAGCCTGAATTCAAATTTGGAGCCTAAAGAAACCTATATGTTTAAATGTCACCCAAATATATAATACAATTTAAATAGTTAAATATTTGAGAATTTTTAATTTTTGACCTAAAAGTCAAAATCCGAGCTTAAGAAATCCTATATAATGAAATTTCAGCTAAATATCAGAAAATTTTTTTCACTATTAGTGTCGCCGCTGCCTTTGGATTGCAATTGCTTAAGATATATTGTGTAAAATTATATAAGTCTCTAAAATACAGTATTTGGAGTTGTAGGACGAAATTGAACAAATTATGTTTTATTTAAAAGCTGACAACAAACAGGGCAGAACTTCTGCAAACAACCAAAACAACAATTGCTTTTAATAAATACAAAACAAAATTTAAAAAAACGAATTAGCTCTCAGTAGCAGAGCTCAACGGACAGGAAAGGGCGACAAACCGTAAGGCTGGTTCTGTCTGTTTTTAGCTATGGAAAAGAGAGTCACGTGCACCTAAAAGTGTGACTGTGCCTCCTAACAATACGCACTGACTACCTGTACCAAATCTTGAACTACACTTATGTGTTTACAACGGCCTAGGGGTAACGTTAAAACATTACAGTTTGTATAAACTAAAAAAAGGATTTTTATGTGCAGCAGGGAACTTATGCAAAAATGTTACTTTTGTTTACACAGAAAATGCGCCCTTTTAAATGTCCAATAGGTCCCGCCACAAAAACTGTATATTATGTTAATTTTATTTAAAAAACAACAATATATCACAAAAAAAAGTTATTATCACAACAGGGGCGTGACATGCTATTAGTGAGATATGCTCATTTTTTATTAAATATTTGGGAATTTTTACTTTTTGACAAAAGATTCAAATTTGGAGCCTAAAAAAACCTATATATTTCAGCTAAATTTGAGAAAAAAAATTTTTTTCACTGTTATTGAGATATGCTCATTTCTGGTTAAATATTTGGGAATTTTAACTTTTTCCCCAAATTCAAATTCAGGGCCAATGAAAACCTATATGTTGCATTTTTAGCTAATTTATCAGAAAAAATATTTTTTCACTGTTAGTACAGGTGTGCATTGCCGGGAAATTTCATTCTAGCCGCGCCTTAGCTTTGGTACTAAAGATTCAAAAATCGTTTAGCCTTAGTTTTAGTACTAAGCCCAAAAAAGGCTTAGTACTAAAGCACTTTAGCCTTAGCTTTTGCCAAACTGACAATTATAGAATATTAAAAATTAATGTTCCTAAATTTTAAAAACTATCCCTTTTTTAAGGTAATTTTTACTATTGCATTGTTAAGTTTACAGTTAAAACTTAACACTAAAGACTTTTTTACGTTAATTGCATCAGATTTTAGTTTTTTATTTAAAAAAATATTATTTTTAGGGTTAATTTTACAGTTTTAGCGTTGCTCTTGTAACTGTATTCCAGTTTTAAATTTAAATGTTAATAGCTATATCAAAAAAGGTTAACTATCAAGAATAGTTTTTCTGAAATTAATATCTAAAGCAACAAAACATTTAACTAACATTTTTTATTAAAAAAAACGCTTAATGCATAATAAACTAAAAATATTTTTTTCACTAACAGTGAAAAAATATTTTTATCTTATATTTAGCTAAAATGCAACATATAGATTTCTTAGGCTCTGATTTGAAATTTAGGGTCAAAAATCAAGAATTTTTTAATATTTAACCAGAAATGAATATATCTAACTAACAGTAAAAAAATGTTTTTTCTTAAGATTTAGCTGAAATTGCAACATATAGGTTTTCTTAGGCTTTGATTTGAATTGGGGTAAAAAATTAAAAATTCCTGATATTTCACCAGAAATTTTTAATTTTTGACTTAAATTCAAATTTAAAGCCTAAGAAGACCTATAACCTATATTTCAGCAATTTTAGCTAAGTATGAGAAAAAATATTTTTTCACTGTTAGTGAGATATGCTCATTTCTCTATAAATATTTAAGAATTTTTAACTTTTGACCCAAGATTCAATTTTATGGCCAATGAAAACCTACATGTTGAGTTTTTAGCTATATATAAGATAAAAAATATTTTTTTCACTGTTAGTGAGATATGCTCTTTTCCTTTTAAATATTGGGGAATTTTTAAGTGTTGAGCCTGAATTCAAATTTGGAGCCTAAAAAAACCTATATGTTTAAATGTCACCCAAATATATAATACAATTGTTTTCAGTGTTAGAGAGATATGCAAATTTCTAGTTAAATATTTGAGAATTTTAATTTTTGACCTCAAAGTCAAAATCCGAGCTTAAGAAATCCTATATAATGAAATTTCAGCTAAATATCAGAAAATTTTTTTCACTATTAGTGTCGCCGCTGCCTTTGGATTGCAATTGCTTAAGATATATTGTGTAAAATTATATAAGTCTCTAAAATGCAGTGTTTGGAGTTGTAGGACGAAAATGAACAAATTACGTTTTATTTAAAAGCTGACAACAAAGAGGGCAGAACTTCTGCAAACAACCAAAACAACTATACAAAACAAATAATAAAAAAAATAACGAAATAGCTCTCAGTAGCAGAGCTCAACGGACAGGAAAGGGCGAAGAACCGTAAGGCTGGTTCTGTCTGTTTTCAGCTACGGAAAAAAAAGAGTCACGTGCACCTAAAAGTGTGACTGTGCCGCCTAACAACACGCGCTGTCTGCGTGTACCAAATCTTGAACTACACTTATGTGTTTTGCCCCTCTGTTTTATAGTGTTTACAACGGCCTAGGGATAACGTTAAAACATTACAGTTTGTATAAACTAAAAAGAAGGATTTTTATGTGCAGCAGGGAACTTATGCAAAAATGTTACTTTTGTTTACACGAAAAATGCGCCCTTTTAAATGTCCGTTAGGTCCCACCAGGAAAACTTATATTATGCTAATTTTATTTAAAAAACATCAATATATCACAAAAAAGTTATTATCACGACAGGGGCGTGACACGCCTCCCATCTAAGTTTTGACGTCCTCGCCAAAACCGAGCGGAAAACGCAAAAAAAAAACAAGAACAAGGCGCATCCGCGGCTTCATGACGATTGTAACAGGATGCAGATGGCGACCGTCTTTCAACCCTAAACAGACAATGTCCCAGTTAAGAAACAGGTCCCTTTGATCTTGTAAAATAACCATGGGTTGAGTCTTTGGGAGCAATGGGTTCTTTGTTGGATTCAGAAAAATTGGGCAATTCCAAATCGGTTTAAACACAAACATCAGCTTTTGATAAAATATTTTCAGTTTTTGCAATTTCCGTCATTGTTTTAGTTAGCGGGTGTGTGTCTGGGGCAATTTTAACACGACGAATGCTAACTGAAAGTGTTTCAGAGTGGTTTGGGTCTAGGGATTTAACCACTAATTTATGCAAATTGCAACGTATAATTTTATAAGGGCCAGACAATTTAGGTTGAAGTTTTACAGGAAGACCCTTTTTATGCCCTGCGTGTTTTTTGATATAAACAATTTTGCCTGGCTCAATTTTTATAGGTTTTAAATCGCGGTCGTGATATTCCCGTTGTTTAGTTTGGGCATTTATTAGATGCTCTTTAGCAAATGCGTGAGCAAATGCAAGTCGCTCATGAACAGCATCTCCGTAGTCCAGTTCTTCCGTGTCTATGTATGGACTGCGCACGTACTCAAAAGCGACGTCACTTGGTAATCGCATATCATAACCATACATTAGATACCCGGGAGTATCTTTGAGTGACTCATAAACGCTAGTACAGTAAGCAAGTAACAAGTACGGTATTCTTTCATCCCAGTATTTTTGAGACTTAGACACATATGATTTAATCATTTGCACAAGAGTCCCGTTGAAATTTTCTACTAAACCTTGGGTTTGCGGACAATAAGGCGTTGAAAATATTTTGTGAGTATCGCATAAAAAACAAATTTCTCGAATTATTTTACTAGAAAAATTTGAAGCGTTGTCAGACAATAGCTCCAGAGGTGCACCATAGCGACAGACAATTTCGCGCATAAAAAGGTCAGCTATGATACTCGCCTCTATCGAGGGAACCGCAAAAGCTTCTGGCCAACAGGTTAAATAGTCCGAAAAGACAACAATAAAACGATTTCTGGAGTAGGATTGTGGTAACGGACCTACACAATCGATAGCGACTCTACTCCAACGTTTTGAAACAGCTTCTAGCGGGTTTAAAAGAGCTTCTAACTTTTGTTGCGCCGATTTTATGGTAAGACAAGTATGGCAGTTGTTAACCCAACGTTTCATATCAGTAGCCATTGATGTAGCTCCAAAAAATTCGGCCCTAGATTGAGAAGGTACTACAATCTGAACTGGTGACTTCTTCGCTGGGCCTAGCAGCTAGGGAACGAAAATGACACAAAATATTGTCGCGCAAACAATATTAAGAGCTAATTTTTGAATAAATCTAGCTAGTTTAGCATCTTCCGGAAGTTTTTTGTGACTTTAAAACTCTTATAAATGGGTTTTAATTCAGGATTTTCGGATTGAATAGCAGCTATAGAGCGTGGAAAACTAGCTAAAAAGTAAAAGCTGCTCTTGGCGTTTTCTTCAATTTTGCTTATTGTCAAAAAGCAAATTGGGATCGTCGAATGCTCTTGACAAAGCGTCAGCGTTTGCATTGTTTTAGTACCACTTTATATTCGATATTGATATCATATTCTTTTAAGAGTGGTGCCTGATTTTTTTAATCGTCCAGATGAGATTTTTACATGTCATTAACCATCTTAAAAGCGCGTGGTTGGTCTTTTATATTAATTTGTTTGCCATATAAAAAGCAGCGAAGACTTTTTAGCGGCGTGAATAATTGCCAGTATTAGACGCTAATTGCCAGCTGTAAACGCCTGCTTTCAAAAGCAACAGGACTTTCCCAGAAACCGTCATCGGATAAAGAGAGAAGTTGTGACAAAACGGCGCCTATGCCATAACCGCTTGCGTCAGTAATAATAAAATAAAAGCTTTAGCAAAATCTGGATAAACTAGTACTGGCGGATTTTCTTATTTCTTTAAGAACATTAAAAACATGTTGACAATCAGTAGACCAGTAAAATTTGTATTCCTTTGTTAATAAATTGGCAAAAGCCTTGGTCACTTGATAAAAGCCTTGGTTTGGATCCAGAAGGCCTGAACGATTTGGCACGGCCTAATTCTTACAGAATTAGCCTAATCGGCGGTAGCCAATATGCTGTCTTTGCGCGCAACTTACTTAGCCATCCTTATAATCAATACAATTTTTTTCAGTTTCAGTCTTATTATTTTAAACAATAACTACCGGAGCTCCCCAATCACTGCAAGAAGAAACTATTATACCAGAATTCAACATTTTTTCTGCTAACTGCTCCTATTAATAATGGTCGTTGATGGTGAGGAAGCTTATAAGGTGGCATTCTAATTGGCGGAAAGTCTCCAGTATTGATGCGATGCTGAAGACTAGATGTTTTACCGAGCTCATACTTATGAGCAGAAAACACGTGCAAAATATGCCGTGAGAAGAGCTTTAAGTTTAGCTATTTGATCTTTTGACGCAGCGGTTTTTTTGTAAAATTTATCTGAGAGACTGAATCTGGGGCATCTTGTTTTTACTGATCCGCAAACATGATTGTAAACGATAGGATTAAGTGCGAAGCACGCACACGTCAGCAATGCCTGTACCTGATAAAGAGTTACTGGAAAGAAAATGCGGATTACACACATAGACAGGAATAATCCCATCATTTTTAGCTCTAAACAAAGTTCTAGCAAACACAAGCCTCTGATTTAATATATGATTACGTGGTGCATCTACTAAAAGATCTAAGTCGAGTGGAGGCTGGTCAATTTTAGCAAAAAAACGTATTTTAAATACGCGAAGGAACAATTAGAGTTTCAGTTAGACAAACAGGATATTTATCTCGCGTCAATTGAAACTCTGAAATCTTAAGTTCTTTTCCATTTACAGAGATTGTATTATTTTTTTGTAGTCAAAACTTATTTGCTTAAGCTGTTTCATACAATCTGTTCTACGATAATTACATGAAAAGGCGCGTTGTACATAACATGCACACGATGAACCATGGTAGACCCACCATTCCGAATAGAGACACGCGCTGAAGCCATAACTTTTAAGCTGTGACCCGTCATCAAGGTAGCAGAAGGACCGGGTTTTCCCATTTCTCTTTGATATTGATTTTGCAAGCTTAAAACTAATAAGTGTTAAAGGACTGCCAGTGTCAATAAGTCCTACTGTAGTTTGACCTCCAACGGACATTGCACACTGAGAAATAATAGGCGGTTGGACGCCTAATACTATGCGAAAAAACGCACTATTTTGAACATTCATGAGATATCTCAGGCAACAACAATTTTAAGACTGCTTTGAAAAATTCGAACGGTTTAAAATTAGAACAATAATTTAATTGTTTTAGGTGCCTTATTTTGGAATAGCATAAACAAACGAGAAACCAGTAGGTATGAAAGAATATCATACTTTTAGATGCTAAACCAAAGACACTTGCGTTGGTGTATCTGTGATTGTCACTTTTCTATCGTAAACATTTTTGTGTTGGCAAAGATTTTTTGAGCATCTTAAAATTTAAATTGGAAATGTAACATTTACTTACCGCATTCAGAGCGTTCTCAGACGCAGGC
>JASAMX010005470.1:0-14441 GCA_030248175.1 Microlaimidae sp. YZB2_3
CATGCATACATACACACAAACTTGTGCTTATGACCGAACAAAGAGTTTAGAGTTTTGCCCG
This sequence comes from Microlaimidae sp. YZB2_3, assembly GCA_030248175.1. NCBI lineage: Eukaryota > Metazoa > Nematoda > Chromadorea > Desmodorida > Microlaimidae > Microlaimidae sp. YZB2_3. Next base: position 62 of record JASAMX010005470.1, read on the forward strand.
TGAATGAAACAAACTAATTTTGTATAAAAACAGTGATATAAAGTTACTTTAGGCAAATAAAATCTAGCTGATTTAGATAGTTGCAGTATTGAATCGACCATTTAACAACAAAATCATTCAAATTTTTTTGCTCAAGCGGTTTAATAATAAAGTTCAAAGGCTGTATTTTAATAATTATTTATGAAATTAATTAATTTGTAAGTTAAATGCAACTTTTTTAAGGGCTAAAGTTGGTTAATTTTTGTATATTTTGTAAAAAGGCGGAATTAAAAAAAATTCTGCCTTCTTATTTGTTTTTTTTAAACGTCATTACCACACAATTTTACTTGGTCCCCTCATGTTTGCATTTTAATTTTCGACGTCAGTCAGGTATAATTCAACCATAAATCCATTTATAGTAATAAAAAAACAGTTTTTAGGCGATAGTTATGGTGAAGGAAACGCGGATCATCGGTTAGACTGCCGTTCCCCACGCCCAATGAATAGACTCCGAGTGTTCTCGAAGCGGTGGAGGCTTCTTCAGTTTTCTCACGTACGAAAAAATCGCGGGAAAATTTGGCGTTTGTTTCACCTATTTGGTTTGCAACGGGGCATCCGTTCCGAATGGCTTAATCGGGTGGCAAGGCCAAATTAAACCGCAACTGGACGAAATCCTACGCATAAGTCGAGCACAAAACTGTTCAGTGGGTGACATTCTTTTAAAAATATTTTTTCCACTTACTTTTTGTTTTGTGCCAGAACCATCTTAAACACAAATTTTCCCATTTGATATTAATTTGATTAATTTAACAATTTACTGTATGGGTTTTCCAAAAAAAAATTTTAGAAAATATATTTAAATTTAAATTTTTTTAGAAATTTTTAAACAAGTCTATTTATTTGCTTTGTGCTTTGAGCCTATGGCCGTCCGGTCACAACGCTGCTGTGGACACTCCGCTGAGCGAAGATTTCATATGTTTCACGACACTGATAAGAAATGTTCTAAACTGCGGAAAAGTATCCACTATTGAGACGTTCGTGACGTGCCAAAAGTGCCAATATTACGACAATGTAGTGTATTTTTAAAATTTAACTACGTAAAAAATTGCGCAGTTAATTTTTGGAAAAAAAACTAGGTAAAAAAATTACTATGTATAGAAAAACATAACTAAGTAAAACAAGGTAAACTTTACAAATGAGGTATAGAAATAAATAAAAGAAAGTATTTGGTTTTTTGTTATATTTACCACCTCAACAGGCTAATTTTCCATATATCCCGTAAAACACATTTTAAAACACATTTTGAAAATTAACATATTTTATTTTGCAATTAGGAGAAAATGGGCCTAGGTTTTCAATTTAGGTTTTGGACCAAAAACACGTCAGAAATTTAAGGGCCCTCAAAATGTCATATTGCATTCGTGATCACGTTATATATGTTTTTCTCTGTGGGAACGATTGTGGGAGGAGCTATTTTAGCCAACTAACGGATGGGAAAAAATCAATCTCCAATTAACGTAGAGATCTCCAATTTTTCCCAAGCGCTAATTGGCTAAAAGTGATTCTATACCGTAATAACTTGCGTTTAAATGGGAGGGTTTTGACCATCGTGAATAATCAAATTATTGATCAAAAGTTATAATACATGTAGCTATAATATTATATTTAGAAGCATAACAAAAATGTTAAATTTTAAACTGCTAGATTTCGCGTTTTAAACATCTAGCTAGTTTTTTTTATGGTTCTACCAAATTGAAGATTTTTTTTAGTTACCGAAAAATTCTTTTAAAAAAAGTATTTATCAAAATAATTAGCATAATTTTCCATTGGAACTAGGTTCGTTTGATATGGCTGTAAGTATCTGGACCGTGCCCGATAAGTTTTAATTAATTTAAAAAAGATATATTTAAAAGTTTTTAGTGTGTTCACATAATATGCTTACAGAAAAAAACTTTTTAGTCCGCATAATTTTTGTGCAGACACGTGTATAATTTCAAAAAAATATTAATTTGTATTTCTTCACTAACGGACCTACTTGCATAAATGGATTTGTCAAAAAACCAAGACTTTTCTTGAAAAATTCCATTCTTTCGGGCATTTTCTTGAACTCGTCGTAAGCTCGGCCTGCTAAAATTTTTTTCGCAAATTTTCCTGAATTTTACATCGTTTCCACCTATACCCAAAATTATCAAATCCGGTTTTTCTTCCAATCCTAAAATCAAATTTAAAGAAGAGAACATATACGTCTTTTTCCAAGTAATATTTTTTGGTTTGTCCTTGAGCCCTTGTCTTATCAAACTAAAAGTAAACCCAACGTGGCTGCAACAGTTCTTTGTTGGATAAAAATATGCCCCCATTAAGTAACCACTCATATCACAAGAATCTGACGTCACTTTATCAAACAAATACTCGGTATTAAATCGAATCTAATTGGCTGATAAGTCACGTCAGATTCTCGTGATTTGAATGGTTACTTAATGGGGGGCATTTTTTAATCCAACGAAAAACTGTTGCAGCCACGTTAAGTTTACCTTTAATCCATTTTCAAACTAATCCATCTTATCAAACTAATCCATCCAATCCATTCAATTTACAGTTTTTTTTGAAAATTTTTGAAACGTTATAGTGTCGTTGCGAAATTTTCAGATATATTACAAAATTTAAAAATTAATTTTAAATAACACACAACTTGTATAGAAATTAGACAAAAAACAAAACTAAAATTATATCTATATAATTTGCAAAAGAAAGGTTTTATATAAATTATAAAATGACTTACTAAGATTTAGACTTTGTAATTTTAAGTAACTTATATTAAAACTGTTAAATAATTTTTTTAATTAATTTTTTTAACACCAAGAAGTATTAAGTTTTTAAAAAACAGATCAATTTGTAGACAGATTTTAGCAATATTTATTAGATTGAACGAGCAAATAGCGGATGCTAACCACAAATGACGGGTACTATTTGTGATTAATTTAGATTTATATTGACAGTTATATTTAGACTTACGACTTATTTTTTATAAAATCTGATATTTGAATTAAAAAAGTACACAAAAAACGAACTTTTACAAAAAAATCTCAATTTTTTAACTGCTGTGAAACAGCGTCTTTGGATGCATTTTAATTATTTTGATTATTAAAATAATGATAATTAACAACAAATTGGCAATTTTTTAGGTTTTAAATTGTGTTATTCTTTTATTATGTTTAAGCAGCATTTGAATATTGTTCAAAAAAAATCGGGTGACTTATTTAACTGCAAAAAATCTTTGCTGCTTAAATAGCTGAAAATATGTGTTGATTTTTAATTGTGAAGCTTTCAAATTTACTGTCAGATCTCGATTAAAAAAATCTTATTTGAAGAAAACATTACTGTTCAAAAAATGAAAAACTACATGGTAAAAATATAGGTTTTTGTTTTTTAATAGTCTGAAAACAATCGTACGAAGTGCTTTGGTGATGTCGCAAATTTCTAAAAAAATATTTTTTTCAGTTTAATGTATATTTAAATTTTATTACCAAATTTTACAAAATAAAAGAAATTAACCCAAAAGATACAAGGAAGATTATATGTGAGCCGTAAAGTAAAACATGTTTTCTTGTTTTAAATTTAATGTTTTTGCAAATTTAAATATTTTTTTTCGAAATTTATATTTAATTTTTTTGCAAAGAAATTATATACAACATGTTTCTTTCGCAATCGCAACATAATAAAAGATATAAAGCCACAATTAGAACCGTTTTAATTGATTTTGTTATGTACCCTGTTAGGTACGTATTGATAATTTTATATAATTCTTTTATTGGCTTTTTCTTCTATTTTAAATTGTGTTCTATTTTTTCAAAAAAGAAAAAAAACTAAAAAAGTCAAGAATTTACTTAAACCATTTACAAAGTAAACTACATCTCTATATTTATAGGACGTTTTTGGTACTTTTTTAAAATTTAAAATTTAGTTATTTCGCGTTAATATTTTTAAAAACGTTCACAGTGTGATCAAAAGAAATTTAAAAGCCACCAAACCACCAAACACTCACAACGTAATCAAAAAATTACAAGCCATCAAGATCATCAAGCCTGAATATTTTATTTTGTATTAATAATTTAATATAATTCAATTGGATATTGACCTATTTTAAAGTGGGTTTCATTAATTCTTAAAATGCAAAATTAAAAAAGTAACAAGTGTTTTTTAACCATTGCCAAAGTAGCCCGTTTGTCCTCTGTTTTTATTGAGCAGTTTTATCTAGCTTATTGGAGTAGTTATAGTAGTATTTAATTGAATCTGTGTAATAGATTATTGAATTAGTGTTGCTTCCCTTAAATCGCAAAAGTAAGTCTGTAAACTTAACCACTGCAAAAAATATGAAAATTAACCAACTTTGAGTCTAGTATAATGTTTAAATTATTTTGTAATTTTTTTTTGAATATCTTATAATATTTTTTGGCTAGGATAAGTAAATATTAATCATTAAAACCGTGTGATGAAATAATTTAAACGTCAATACGATGGAGCTAAAAAGAAAACCGACATTAAAAACCATTTTTTTTGGTTTAAAAGCTCCAATTATCATAAAGTATTATCAAAAATATATAATGTAACAAAAAATATGCAACTCTTTTTGTACATGAAATGGGCAGCGTATGCCATTATTATGGCATACTTTCAAAATACTGTATTTATTCTAAGAGTAGCCAATGTTAGTATTTCCAATGGATGTAAAAGGGTAGATTACTATTAGAAGTTAGGCTATTATTTGCTAGAAAAGTTATAGTGTTCAAAGAACGATTTTTGCAAATAAAGTATTTTTCAAACTTTCAAGATAACTTTTTTCATCTAATGCAAATGATCTAGACGTTCTTACGCAAACAACTATACAAAAAATATCACTGATATTTGATAATTTTCCAGCTTTATAAAAGTTTCCTTCCTTTAAATTTCTTAACAAGCTGGCCTGAGAATTGCGTGCAGTCTTTTAATAGTAGTCTTAACTTTTATTAGAGGCTAGGCTACTATTTTCTTAATGTGGATAAAAGGGTAGGTTACTATAAAAGGTAGGCTACTACTATAGAGGCTAGGCTACAACTAGAGGAAATACGGTATGCCATTATATTATTACTCCTATTATAATGACACATTCAGGATTTTTAATTCAACTAAACTAAATGAAGAGTATAATATTATACTAGAATAATGTAATTTTATACCGAATCGAAAATAGTTTTATATCTGTAACCTAATTTTATACAGAACTGAAATGGTTTTATTCAATAGTTTGGTTTTGGTTTCATTCAGTCATTAAATTTTTGACTCAATAGTTTATGCAGAAAAATATCAATTTGACACAAAAAGATTAGTTTCGTTAAACGATAGCTGGCCAACCCGTCTGCAACTGGTGTAACAAGTGCCGATTGGCTGTTTGTTTTTTTTGACGCCATCAGAAACTTAAGAGGAAAATGAACCTCACTTTTCCAGCCTTGTATGCTAACATCCAGGATCCAGCCGGAACTCCTCCGACCTAAAGCAAGTACCGAATTTTTCTTTATGCCCAAACCATTTGTATGGTGTGCTTTTACCGGACACTGGACAATGTGGTTCCCGGAAGTTTCGTCTTTTACAATACGTCTTTCAACATCTCGTCTTCTACAACTCGTCTTTGGAAAACTCGTCTTTTAAACATCTCGTCTTCGGAAAACTCGTTTTTTCGATGTGATTTTGTAAACACACTTTTTAAAAGACAAGTTTCTCCTATTTTTTCACTAAAACAATGTATTGAAATCTTTTTTTACCTAAGCCTAAGCAAATACCAAAAATGAAGCAAAATTTTTATCATGATAAACTTTCATTAAATGATTTTTTTAAAAACCTGAGAAAATAAGCCTAAGCAAAACCTAAAAATCAAGCAAAATTTTATCATGGTAAATTTGTATTTAATGATGTTTTTAAACTGAAAAGTAAAAATCTTATTTGTTTTCCTAAGCCTAAGCAAAATCCAAAAATCAAAGAAAATTTTATCATTAGGGTGAAAACTCGAATTTTGGGAAGTACGTTTACAAAATCGCATCTAAAAGACGAGTTTTCCGAAGACTGATTTCCGAATACTGTTTCCCGAAGACTGATTTCCGAATACTGTTCCAGATATTTGGAAGGACGCACTTGTTCTACCCATTTTTAAGAAAGGTGCTAGTTGCTTACGAGAAAATTACTGACCAATATCATTAACTTGTATTCCGTGTAAAGTTATGGAGAGTATAATAGTTGATGAATTGTTTGTCTATTTAAGAAACAAAAACTTAATAAATGCTGCTCAATTTGGATTCCTTAAACGTAAATCAGTTGGTCTGCAGCTGCTTTCTACGCTTTCTGACTGGGTTAAAGCTTTGGAAAATAAAAAATCTGTTGATGCGATATACATTGATTTTTCCAAAGCTTTTGATTCGGTCAGTCATCCCAAACTTTTGACCAAACTTAAAGCTTATGGAATTGATTTTGAATTATATTATTGGATTTCAAATTTTTTAACAAATCGCCGTCAAAAAGTCATACTAAATGAATACTCTCCTGAAACTTGTAAAAATTATGTTTCTTCTGATTATATTTTTGTGTCCAGTGGGGTGCCCCAGGGCAGTGTTCTTGGGCCTTTATTGTTTTTAATTTATATAAATGATTTGCCAGATTGTTTGGACTCTAAAATGTCAGTGAAGCTTTTTGCTGATGACGCTAAACTTTATAGTATAATTGATAAAGAGACAGACAACCCATGCTTGTTTTCAAAAAAATTTAGACAGTTTTTGCTTTTGGGCTTCAACCTGGCAACTCAATATTGCTATAAACAAATGTAACGTGATTCACTTTGGTCACAAAAATTCTAAAACTCAATACAGGCTCAATAATATTGTCATTGAAAGTAAAGATTGTGTTCGTGATCTAAGTGTACTAATTGATTCTAAACTTAAATTCTGTGAGCACTGTTCATCTATTTCAGCTAAGGCTCAAAACAGAGTTGCGCTTCTTTTTCGTGCTTTTAGGACAACTGATATAAATGTTTTGCTTTTAGGTTATACTTCTTTTATTAGACCACTGTTGGAATTTGAAACATTTGTTTGGAATCCCAATTTAAAAATGAACATTGAGCGTATTGAAAAGGTACAAAAAACTTTTACTAGACGCCTTTATAGACGTTGCTCTTTACCCAACGTTTGTTACAAAACGCGCGTAAAAGAATTAAAACTTGACAAACTTGAATTGCGCAGAAAACGAAACGACGCCTTGCTTTGTTATAAGTTAGTGCATAACCTAGTAGATATTCCTGTTGAAAATTTTCTTGTGTTTAATAAAAACACAATTACTCGTTCTAACGGTTTTAAATTAAAAGCGCCGAAATTCCGGCTAGACATAACAAAATATTTTTTTGAAAATCGCATTGTAAATCTTTGGAATAACCTACCCTCAGATATAGTTTTTTCTAAATCCTTAAACATTTTTCGTCGAAAACTAAGTAGTTTTATAACTTGACTGAAACTTTTTCTCTGACACAAAATTTCTTACATTTACGTAATTATTGTATTAGTTCAATAATATTATATATATATATTTTTTTTTTTGATTTTTCTTGTAACTTAATGATTTTATTTTTGTGCTCCAAGTAATAAATTTATTATTCATCGATTTTGAAACTATTCGTTTTTATATTTTATCTTGTGATTTAATATTATCGTATTTCATATGTAATTTTTTTGTTTGTTGTATTGTAAGTATGTTACTTGACTGTAACCTTTGCAACATAAATAAACTTTAAATTTTAAAAGCATCTTTTGTGCGCAAAATGTAATTCGGAGAAGATCAAAACAAATAAATTTGCATTTTAACTAATACTCTCGCTTAAATTACTTATCTCCACATAATTAACAATCTTTTGTCTCTAAATTAAGAAAAAACTACAGAAAAGATGCTTTAACTTTTGTTTCGACGTAAATGTTAAAATTTAGATAAAAACTATATCTGAGGGTAGGTTATTCCAAAGATTTTCAATGCAATTTTAAAAAAATATTTTGTTATATTTAGCCGGAATTTTGGCGCTTTTAATTTAAAACCGTTAGAACGAGTAATTGTGTTTTTATTAAACACAAGAAAATTTTCAACAGGAATATCTACTAGGTTATGCACTAACTTATAACAAAGCAAGGCGTCGTTTCGTTTTCTGCGCAATTCAAGTTTGTCAAGTTTTAATTCTTTTACGCGCGTTTCGTAACAAACGTTGGGTAAAGAGCAACGTCTATAAAGGCGTCTAGTAAAAGTTTTTTGTACCTTTTCAATACGCTCAATGTTCATTTTTAAATTGGGATTCCAAACAAATGTTTCAAATTCTAACAGTGGTCTAATAAAAGAAGTATAACCTAAAAGCAAAACATTTATATCAGTTGTCCTAAAAGCACGAAAAAGAAGCGCAACTCTGTTTTGAGCCTTAGCTGAAATAGATGAACAGTGCTCAGAGAATTTAAGTTTAGAATCAATTAGTACACCTAGATCACGAACACAATCTTTACTTTCAATGACAATATTATTGAGCCTGTATTGAGTTTTAGAATTATTGTGACCAAAGTGAATCACGTTACATTTGTTTATAGCAATATTGAGTTGCCAGGTTGAAGCCCAAAAGCAAAAACTGTCTAAATTTTTTTGAAAACAAGCATGGGTTGTCTCTTTATCAATTATACTATAGAGTTTAGCGTCATCAGCAAAAAGCTTCACTGACGTTTTAGAGTCCAAACAATCTGGCAAATCATTTATGTAAATTGGAAACAATAAAGGCCAAGAACACTGCCCTGGGGCACCCCACTTGACACAAAAATATAATCAGAAGAAACATAATTTTTACAAGTTTCAGGAGAGTATTCATTTAGTATGACTTTTTGACGGCGATTTGTTAAAAAATTTGAAATCCAATAATATAATTCAAAATCAATTCCATAAGCTTTAAGTTTGGTCAAAAGTTTGGGATGACTGACCGAATCAAAAGCTTTGGAAAAATCAATGTATATCGCATCAACAGATTTTTTATTTTCCAAAGCTTTAACCCAGTCAGAAAGCGTAGAAAGCAGCTGCAGACCAACTGATTTACGTTTAAGGAATCCAAATTGAGCAGCATTTATTAAGTTTTTGTTTCTTAAATAGACAAACAATTCATCAACTATTATACTCTCCATAACTTTACACGGAATACAAGTTAATGATATTGGTCAGTAATTTTCTCGTAAGCAACTAGCACCTTTCTTAAAAATGGGTAGAACAAGTGCGTCCTTCCAAATATCTGGAACAGTATTCGGAAATCAGTCTTCGGGAAACAGTATTCGGAAATCAGTCTTCGGAAAACTCGTCTTTTCAGATGCGATTTTGTAAACGTTCTTCCCAAAATTCGAGTTTTCACCCTAATGATAAAATTTTCTTTGATTTTTGGATTTTGCTTAGGCTTAGGGAAACAAATAAGATTTTTACTTTTCAGTTTAAAAACATCATTAAATACAAATTTACCCATGATAAAATTTTGCTTGATTTTTAGATTTTCCTTAGGCTTATTTTACTAGGTTTTTAAAAAAATCATTTAATGAAAGTTTATCATGATAAAAATTTTGCTTCATTTTTGGTGCTTTGCTTAGGCTTAGGTAAAAAAAGATTTCAAATACATTGTTTTAGTGAAAAAAATAGGAGAAACTTGTCTTTTAAAAAAGTGTGTTTACAAAATCACATTCGGAAAAACGAGTTTTGCGAAGACGAGATGTTTAAAAGACGAATTTTCCAAGAACGTAGTTGTAGAAGACGAGATGTTGAAAGACGTATTGTAAAAGACGAAACTTCCGGGAACCACATTTGCCAGTGTCCGGTAAAAGCACACCATACAAATGGTTTGGGCATAAAGAAAAATTCGGTACTTGCTTTAGGTCGGAGGAGTACCGGCTGGATCCTGGATGTTAGCATACAAGGCTGGAAAAGTGAGGTTCATTTTCCTCTTAAGTTTCTGATGGCGTCAAAAAAAACAAACAGCCAATCGGCACTTGTTTACACCAGTTGCAGACGGGTTGGCCAGCTATCGTTTAACGAAACTAATCTTTTTGTGTCAAATTAATATTTTTCTGCATAAACTATTGAGTCAAAAATTTAATGACTGAATGAAACCAAAACCAAACTACTGAATAAAACCATTTCAATTCTGTATAAAATTAGGTTACAGATATAAAACTATTTTCGATTCGGTATAAAATTACATTATTCTAGTATAATATTATACTCTTCATTTAGTTTAGTTGAATTAAAAATCCTGAATGTGTCATTATAATAGGAGAAAATAACAAAAATGGCATACCGTATTTCCTCTAGTTGTAGCCTAGCCTCTATAGTAAGTAGCCTTCCTTTTATAGTAACCTACCCCTTTATCCACATTAAGAAAATAGTAGCCTAACCTCTAATATAAGTCTAGACTACTATTAAAAGACTGCACGCAATTTTCAGGCCAGCTTGTTAAGAAATTTAAAGGAAGGAAACTTTTATAAAGCTGGAAAATTATCAAATATCAGTGATATTTTTTGTATAGTTGTTTGCGTAAGAACGTCTAGATCATTTGCATTAGATGAAAAAAGTTATCTTGAAAGTTTGAAAAATACTTTATTTGCAAAAATCGTTCTTTGAACACTATAACTTTTCTAGCAAATAATAGCCTAACTTCTAATAGTAATCTACCCTTTTACATCCATTGGAAATACTAACATTGGCTACTCTTAGAATAAATACAGTATTTTGAAAGTATGCCATAATAATGGCATACGCTGCCCATTTCATGTACAAAAAGAGTTGCATATTTTTTGTTACATTATATATTTTTGATAATACTTTATGATAATTGGAGCTTTTAAACCAAAAAAAATGGTTTTTAATGTCGGTTTTCTTTTTAGCTCCATCGTATTGACGTTTAAATTATTTCATCACACGGTTTTAATGATTAATATTTACTTATCCTAGCCAAAAAATATTATAAGATATTCAAAAAAAATTACAAAATAATTTAAACATTATACTAGACTCAAAGTTGGTTAATTTTCATATTTTTTGCAGTGGTTAAGTTTACAGACTTACTTTTGCGATTTAAGGGAAGCAACACTAATTCAATAATCTATTACACAGATTCAATTAAATACTACTATAACTACTCCAATAAGCTAGATAAAACTGCTCAATAAAAACAGAGGACAAACGGGCTACTTTGGCAATGGTTAAAAAACACTTGTTACTTTTTTAATTTTGCATTTTAAGAATTAATGAAACCCACTTTAAAATAGGTCAATATCCAATTGAATTATATTAAATTATTAATACAAAATAAAATATTCAGGCTTGATGATCTTGATGGCTTGTAATTTTTTGATTACGTTGTGAGTGTTTGGTGGTTTGGTGGCTTTTAAATTTCTTTTGATCACACTGTGAACGTTTTTAAAAATATTAACGCGAAATAACTGAAATTTTAAATTTTAAAAAAGTACCAAAAACGTCCTATAAATATAGAGATGTAGTTTACTTTGTAAATGGTTTAAGTAAATTCTTGACTTTTTTAGTTTTTTTTCTTTTTTTGAAAAAATAGAACACAATTTAAAATAGAAGAAAAAGCCAATAAAAGAATTATATAAAATTATCAATACGTACCTAACAGGGTACATAACAAAATCAATTAAAACGGTTCTAATTGTGGCTTTATATCTTTTATTATGTTGCGATTGCGAAAGAAACATGTTGTATATAATTTCTTTGCAAAAAAATTAAATATAAATTTCGAAAAAAAATATTTAAATTTGCAAAAACATTAAATTTAAAACAAGAAAACATGTTTTACTTTACTGCTCACATATAATCTTCCTTGTATCTTTTGGGTTAATTTCTTTTATTTTGTAAAAATTGGTAATAAAATTTAAATATACATTAAACTGAAAAAAATATTTTTTTAGAAATTTGCGACATCACCAAAGCACTTCGTACGATTGTTTTCAGACTATTAAAAAACAAAAACCTATATTTTTACCATGTAGTTTTTCACTTTTTTGAACAGTAATGTTTTCTTCAAATAAGATTTTTTTAATCGAGATCTGACAGTAAATTTGAAAGCTTCACAATTAAAAATCAACACATATTTTCAGCTATTTAAGCAGCAAAGATTTTTTGCAGTTAAATAAGTCACCCTATTTTTTTTGAACAATATTCAAATGCTGCTTAAACATAATAAAAGAATAACACAATTTAAAACCTAAAAAATTGCCAATTTGTTGTTAATTATCATTATTTTAATAATCAAAATAATTAAAATGCATCCAAAGACGCTGTTTCACAGCAGTTAAAAAATTGAGATTTTTTTGTAAAAGTTCGTTTTTTGTGTACTTTTTTAATTCAAATATCAGATTTTATAAAAAATAAGTCGTAAGTCTAAATATAACTGTCAATATAAATCTAAATTAATGACAAATAGTACCCGTCATTTGTGGTTAGCATCCGCTATTTGCTCGTTCAATCCAATAAATATTGCTAAAATCTGTCTACAAATTGATCTGTTTTTTAAAAACTTAATACTTCTTGGTGTTAAAAAAATTAATTAAAAAAATTATTTAACAGTTTTAATATAAGTTACTTAAAATTACAAAGTCTAAATCTTAGTAAGTCATTTTATAATTTATATAAAACCTTTCTTTTGCAAATTATATAGATATAATTTTAGTTTTGTTTTTTGTCTAATTTCTATACAAGTTGTGTGTTATTTAAAATTAATTTTTAAATTTTGTAATATATCTGAAAATTTCGCAACGACACTATAACGTTTCAAAAATTTTCAAAAAAAACTGTAAATTGAATGGATTGGATGGATTAGTTTGATAAGATGGATTAGTTTGAAAATGGATTAAAGGTAAACTTAACGTGGCTGCAACAGTTTTTCGTTGGATTAAAAAATGCCCCCGATTAAGTAACCATTCAAATCACGAGAATCTGACGTGACTTATCAGCCAATTAGATTTGATTTAATACCGAGTATTTGTTTATAAAGTGACGCCAGATTCTTGTGATATGAGTGGTTACTTAATAGGGGCATATTTTTATCCAACAAAGAACTGTTGCAGCCACGTTGGGTTTACCTTTAGTTTGATAAGACAAGGGCTCAAGGACAAACCAAAAAATATTACTTGGAAAAAGACGTATATGTTCTCTTCTTTAAATTTGATTTTAGGATTGGAAGAAAAACCGGATTTGATAATTTTGGGTATAGGTGGAAACGATGTAAAATTCAGGAAAATTTGCGAAAAAAATTTTAGCAGGCCGAGCTTACGACGAGTTCAAGAAAATGCCCGAAAGAATGGAATTTTTCAAGAAAAGTCTTGGTTTTTTGACAAATCCATTTATGCAAGTAGGTCCGTTAGTGAAGAAATACAAATTAATATTTTTTTGAAATTATACACGTGTTTGCACAAAAATTATGCGGACTAAAAAGTTTTTTTCTGTAAGCATATTATGTGAACACACTAAAAACTTTTAAATATATCTTTTTTAAATTAATTAAAACTTATCGGCACGGTCCAGATACTTACAGCCATATCAAACGAACCTAGTTCCAATGGAAAATTATGCTAATTATTTTGATAAATACTTTTTTAAAAGAATTTTTCGGTAACTAAAAAAATCTTCAATTTGGTAGAACCATAAAAAAAACTAGCTAGATGTTTAAAACGCGAAATCTAGCAGTTTAAAATTTAACATTTTTGTTATGCTTCTAAATATAATATTATAGCTACATGTATTATAACTTTTGATCAATAATTTGATTATTCACGATGGTCAAAACCCTCCCATTTAAACGCAAATTATTACGGTATAGAATCACTTTTAGCCAATTAGCGCTTGGGAAAAATTGGATCTCTACGTTAATTGAGATTGATTTTTTCCCATCCGTTAGTTGGCTAAATAGCTCCTCCCACAATCGCTCCCACAGAGAAAAACATATATAACGTGAATGCACGAAATGCAATATGACATTTTGAGGGCCCGTAAATTTCTGACGTGTTTTTGGTCCAAAACCTAAATTGAAAACCTAGGCCCATTTTCTCCTAATTGCAAAATAAAATATGTTAATTTTCAAAATGTGTTTTAAAATGTGTTTTACGGGATATATGGAAAATTAGCCTGTTGAGGTGGAAATTATAACAAAAAACCAAATAATTTTCTTTTTATTTATTTCTATACCTCATTTGTAAAGTTTACCTTGTTTTACTTAGTTATGTTTTTTCTATACATAGTAATTTTTTTACCTAGTTTTTTTCCAAAAATTAACTGCGCAATTTTTTACGTAGTTAAATTTTAAAAATACACTACA
>JASAMX010005472.1:0-12861 GCA_030248175.1 Microlaimidae sp. YZB2_3
TTTTTTTTTAATATTATATCTATTTTTTTAAAATATGAACTAATGTTTAGACCTGTGCACTGCCCCCCGGGGTTTTTTTTTGGGGGGGGGGCCAATCAGAAACGGGGGGGGGGGCACGGGCAGCAAATTTTTTGAAACGGGGGGGTAAGCAGGGGAGAAAGAAAAAAAAAGAGAAAAAAAAGAAAAAAGAAAAAAGGGACAAAAAAACCGAAAATAAGGTAAAAATAGGTCTACAATGACTTAAAATACATTGAAACAGGTTGGAAACCGCAAAAAATTCGCGATGATGGCTTCATCATAGGTCAAAAATGGCGCCATAATTTTAGGGTACTTTTTCATTTTTTGGCGGGGTGGGGCAATAAAACGAGGGGAAAAAATCCTCCAATAAAGCGGGGGGCAATTTTCAGAGCCGGGCATAACCCCCAGTGTTACTATCGAAATTGAATGTTAATGTAATCGCAACGTTCATATCAGGTACTGAACCATAGGGCGCCTTCCCGAAACGGTCGGACGGGAGGAAAATTGAAGACAGCGGTTGGGGGTGGGAGCCCTCGGACTCGGTACGTACCTGGTTTATGTATTATTATATAACATAATATAAAAGATTGTTTTAAATAATTTATAAGATTGTTAAAAGTTTTTTATCATATTTGTAAATTTTTATTTTTTAATTAATTTTTGCATTAAAATTTAATGCCAATGTAATTGTAATATTTATATTCACATTTTAAAAACAATCAATTTTTTAAGTTTCTACTATCACTGGATTAACTTTCAATCGCAACTTCTTCGGGAGTGGAAAAGAAGATTCAACCCTATCGTTGAATTGATTCGCTTAAATTTGCTGTAAAAGGATTATATGAAAAAGTTGTGTGTTGTTCGGGTGTGTAGGTACAAGAAAAAGGTGATATTTACCGGCATTAACAGAGCAGGCATCCTGGTAGTGGGTTCTAATCTTCATGACGGCGTGAAAACGCTTTATCTCGGAGTCTGGATGCGGGGGGTAAAAGCAGAATGGAATCCGCTCTCTCATCTGAACGTTGCTCCCTACAGTCAAATCCCAATCAGAGCTAAAAAAAAAGTCAGTAATTAAAGACCACCGTTCTCGTAACCATCACCATAAAGTGAACGAGAAAAACGTGGCGTGAGGAAAGTTGTGGGTAAGGGCAGGGGACACCCCATAGGTGGGCAAGAGAGGGGGTTATATCCCCGACCAAAAAATCTCAAAAATGCCGACACCCCCTCCTAAAATTAAGGGGGGTGTCCTAGTACTAAAAATGGGGTATTTAGGGTATACCAAAAAAATTTTTTTTGGACACCCCCTAATTTCGGGGGTCGAGATCCCCCAAAAATCCGAGTGGCTGTCCACCTTTGCCTCCCCCCCCCCCAAAAAAAATCTCAAAATTACCAAAACTCCAACTTTTTTCAAAAATGAGCAGTGCTTTTCCTTAAAGTTTCCTTAAAGTTTTAGGGGCCCCAATAAAATAGGGTATTTAATGTGACATCCTTCCAAAGTTTTCGGTATCCCCCCAAAAAAGGATCCGTAATACTACCCTTTATAAATTTAATATCAGCCTTTTTTTACAGAAAATATACGCGCTGAATAAACGCTTATTTCCCTATAAAAAAATGGCTTAAGCCACTGCGCGGTTAACCATTGTTGATGGCGTATGCTGAAAAAAGAAATTCGTAAATAGCTCCTTTGGCAATCAAAACTGTATAGTTTTTTCATAACCATAAAATTTCTCATATTTTTCTGATATTAAAAACCTAAAAATTTTTCCTGAAAATGTTTGGCTTTCATGTTAATTAGCCTGTTTGGTTGTTTGTTTGTTGGTAAAGATATCCCAAACTTCCCATATAAAATGGATAGACTTTCGTGTTTTTCTTTTTTTTTTTATTTTCGGGGTACCCCCAAAAAAATTTTTAATTTAATTAATATTTGGAGTATATTTTTGAACATAGGCGTCTTAAACTTATGCCCGAAACGTCATAGTTTGTAGGTATATTATTATTATTATTATTCTAGTTTTATAGTAGTGTTGTGTTAAATATTTGTTATTGTGTTTGCAGACCTGTGCACTGCCCCCCCGCCCGGGGTTTTACTCGGAGGGGGTAATTCCAAAACGGGGGGGGGGCACGGGCATACATGGGCACGGGGGGGTTTACCCCTCCTCCCCAAATTCTAAGGGTTTACGTTTAACCCCCCACCCAGGAGTGGGGGAAAAAGAGACCCCCCCCCCCCCCAATTTTGGAAAAATGAAGAAAAAAATGTCTTTAAAATGACTTCTAACTGCCTCCAAACTTAAGTTTTGAGGTCAAAATGACAGTTTTAAGCAATAAAAAGCTCAAAAATGCAATAAAAAAGGCTTTTTGACCTAAAATTAGCGTTTTTTACCTATTTTTCCTTTAAAATCGAAAAACGATATGGTTAAAATGCACCCCAGAAAAAAAAACGATATGGGTATTTTGCGTTTCTCGGATTTTAACCCCCCTAATTTGGGGTTTAACACTTTAACCCCCCCCCACTCCGGACCAACTTGCCCATGTATGGACACGGGGGGCAACTTTTTTAAAAGGGGGTGGCAATAAAACGGGGGGCAAGCAGGGGAAAAAGAAAAAAAAGAAAAAAAAGGAAAAAAAAGAAAAAAAGGGAAAAGGGAAAAAAACAACAAAAAAAGCCAAAATAAGGTAAAAATAGGGTAGTGCATTTAATTTTGGCACTTTTTCCAATTGGGCATTTTTGATTTTGGACTATATCTTTGGTAATACTGGACGGAATATGACGTTTGATAGCTCAAATGAGAGCTAATTATATGTAAATGACAGCCGTGAGCTTTTTATTTGTTATGTTGTGATATTTTCATGTGAAATTGTGTGATTTATAAAAAATAAAATTCTTAATCGTTTTTAGAACATGGGCATTTCATGATTACGCAATAAATCGGTTTAAAAATTAAACTGTCCTGGTAAAATTTAGTCTATTTTCCGAATTTTTAGTCCCCGTGGTTCTACGTTGCGTCTGTGGTGAGCAATCGTTATTAAATAAAATCGTGTAATTTCAGCACACATATTACTGCAGGTAAAAACGGGTTGAATTAAGTGGTCGGGTGTTAAATTGTAGTTTTAAATAGATAAAAATCAACGTTGAAATGTGTAGGGGTCATAGCACTGCACTTAAACTAGATTGAGGGGTCCTTTAAAAAAAGTGCCGAAATTAAATGCACTTTTTTCCAATTTTCCTCATTTTGATACCATTTGGCCTTTTAGCTGTAACTTTTTTCCAGTTACACGTTGAACAACAAGTGGAAGCTCAAAGTAAAGAAAACTGTCTGGAGATAATGATAGGCTTTTAAATTTTTGAAAATGATGATTTTTTGACTGAGAAACAATCGATTGTTTATAAAGTGCCGAAATTAAATGCATACATTTAATTTCGGCAATTTTCCATTTTTTTAAAAAATGATTTAATTAACCCGTACTCAACCGGTCCAGTTCTAGAACTGTTCGGAACAGTTTTAGAACTGTTCCGAACAGTTCTAAATTTGTGAGAAGTTCTAAACAGTTTAAACTGTTCGGAACAGTTTTAGAACTGTTCCGAACAGTTCTAAATTTGTGAGAAGTTCTAAACAGTTCTAAATTTGTGAGAAATTCGGCATTTGAAAATGCCGAAGTTGTACTTTGGTGCATTATAAAAGTCACCGAAACATTTTCCAACACTTTTCATCAGCGTGATTTTATTGTGTATTTCCGTTAGTTTTATGTGTTTAAATATCATTTGCGGAGTTTTATTTTTTTTTTGATTTTTGAGAACTGCAAATCAGTCCTAGGAACTGTTCGGAACAGGTTCTAGAACTGTTGGAACAAGTTTCTTTAAAGAATCTTTTTTCCGAACAGTTCTAGAACGCATAGCACAGGGGCATGTAGAGTACCGGTTAAGTAAGAAAACAACTTTCGTACAGTAAAACTTTTATGACGCAACGCAGTATCGTGAAAGCTTCAAAATGAGCTATTAAACATGAAAATCAGGCAATACAGTGAAAAGTTACATTCGAAAAACGAAAAGGTGCCGAAATTAAATGCACTACCCTAGGTCTAAAATGGCTAAAATACATTGAATTAGGCTAAAAACTGCAAAAAATTCACGATGATGGCGTCATCATAGGTCAAAAATGGCGTCATAATTTTAGGGTACTTTTTTTTTTTTTGGCGGGGGGGGGGGCAATAAAACGGGCGGGGTCAAATCCTCCAATAAAGCGGGGGGGGCATTTCCAGACCGTGCACAGGTCTGGTGTTTGCGTTAAAAATAGATGTCTTATAATTGTTCCTTATAAGGTTTGTACTAAATCTATCTTCTATGCCTTGTTTGTTGTATAATTTCATAATTTAATTTTATTCCAGTAAAGTAAGTTTGTTCTATGAATAATCATCTCACTTGAGCCTTTCACCCCATGCAAAAATTTGGCCACACACGTGAATTCCATTTTGATATTTATCTTTAATATTTTTCCCGCAGCTAAGTCTGTGTTCACAAAAATGTTCTAAATTCTTACTAAGTTTCGTATTAGGACACTGTGTTTCTGAATAAATTAACTGCAACCAATAAAGTATTATCTTCATAAACAATTTCTGGAGAACGTATTTTTTGGTTTTGGTTATAATTACTAACATATTCTATCAAAAACTGCTAAAACCTATGGAAAAAACAAACCTCGTACCTGCTCAGTAAACAACCAAACGGCAAATATAACACTTTTTTTTAAAATTGGATTTCTAAAAAAATTCTGAAGCGAGGGACGGTTACCCTGGTATGCAAAATATATGCCGCCGCTTTTAAACTGTATTTATACAAAGCAGTAAGAAGCTCATTTTATTAAAAAGTTTTTTGTTGTTCCTTTTTATTCTTAATATTATTTTAACTTAAATAAACACATAATATTTTTCTTATAAAGGAGGTGTGAAAACCTCGCGTGCTCGATTAAAAGTTAGTTAAATTTGATTGAATTTCGTATATTTTTATGGGAAGCCTGGGGGATTTAAAATCAAAAACGCTAACAGCTGAGTTTTGATTATTTGTCTTTTGTCTCTACATTTATATAAGGTCAACCATGTAACGTCTAAAAATACTGCAGACCTGTGCACTGCCCCCCCTCTGGGTTATAATGGGGGGAATTTCAAAACGGGGGGGGAAAACTCCCAAAACGGGGGGGGGGGGCAAGAACGGGGGGGCAAACCGGGGAGAAAAAAGAGAAAAAAGTAAAGCAAGAGAAAAAAAGAAGGAAAAAAGGAGCAAAAACCGAAAATAAGGTAAAATAAGTCTAAAATATGTTTAAATTGCATTGAAATAGGCTAAAAACTGCAAAAAAATTTCGAATGTGTAGCGTCATGATTTTTGGGTATTTTTTATTTTTTCGCGGGGGGGGGGGGGATAAGGGGGGGAGGGAAATCCTCCAATTTTTTTTGGGCATTTTCAAACTGTGCCCAGTTGGGTCAAATTAAGCCTAGTTTTTTGAAATAAATAAAAAATGCAAATAAATTACTCCTTTTTTAGTTTTTTTATCAAATAGGATATATACTTAAAGCTTCAGTACTGGAATGCTTGACGTTTAGTGTTACATAAACACTCGCTGACTTTATTTTGTAACTCAAAAAGGCGTCGTATTTTTATAACATCAACAAAAAAACGAAGTTGTTACACAAAAATTGTAATAAATAATGTTTTTTTTTTAAAAGTATATTTATTTTTTTGATTATTTAAATACTTGTATTAAGAGTATTAGGTTTAAAAGTTTTCATAATTTTCGTTGTTTACTCATGATTTAAAAATGACATTGCGTCTTCCAAAATGCTCAAAAGGCGGAAAATTCTAAAAGACGAATCAAAAAAGTTTCGAAAAAAAAGTCTCTATATTAACGGAATAGTATAAGCTTACAATAAGCTTAAAAACTTAATGCCAGAAAAGACTGTAACAAGTCTCTTTAAAAACAGGCAAATCAATAATAAATTTTATTAAATTTTCAGAAAACAAAAATCAATAAAAACAATAAGTGTGAAATCATTTTGTGTTTTGCGGCCCCCCGCCACAATACAAACTGACTGTGATAGCAAATTTGCGACAATTTTGGATGAAACAAAAGGAGTTCAATCAGTCTATTGTTTGTAGGGCAATCAGTCCAATTAGTTTAACCCAGGAAAAAGTTTGAAAACATCTTAGTGACAAAAAGAGTCAAATCAAAAAACTCTCACTTTATCAGTAATGGTAACACTTAATGTAATGCCTGTTCATGGTTCAATAATTGGTATTAATTACAAAAGTCTTGATTAAAAATTTGATTTTTCCTAAATATTTGAAACCTTATAATGGTCATATCTCAAAACAAGGTTTTTTACATGGACTTATTGTGTCATACAAACGACGAAATTTATTTTTGTCATATGGTTAAAAAACGCAAACCAAAGATTTCACACTTATTGTTTTTATTGGATTTTGTTTTTCTGAAAATTTAATAAAATTTATTATTAATTTGCCTGTTTTAAAGAGACTTGTTACAGTCTTTTCTGGCATTAAGTTTTTAGCTTATTGTAGCTTTATACTATTCCATTTAATATCAAGCTTTTTTTCGAAACTTTGATTCGTCTTTTGCTAGAATTTCCGCCTTTTAAAACATTGGACGCAATGTCATTTTTTATAAAAAATAGTAGAGTAAACAACAAAAAATTTATAGAAAACTTTTGAACCTAATACTATTAATACAAGTATTTAAATAATCAAAAAAATAAATATACTTTTTAAAAAAAAACATTATTATTGTACAAGATTTTTGTCTGTGTAACAACTCTCGTTTTGTTGATGTTATAAAAATACGACGCCTTATTTGAGTTACAAAAATAAAGTCAGCGAGTGTTTATGTAACACTAAACGTCAAGCGTTAGAGTACTGAAGCTTTAAGTCCTGTATTGCCTATTTGATAAAAAAACTAAAAAGGAGTAATTTATTTGCATTCCTTCTTCAAAAAACTAGCTTAATTTGACCCCATATCAGACCTGGGCACAGTTTGAAAATGCCCCCCCCGCTTTATTGGAGGATTTGCCTTCCCCCGTTTTATTGCCCCCCCCCCCCGCGAAAAAATGAAAAAGTACCCAAAAATCATGACGCTATCATTGCGAAATTTTTGCAGTTTTTAGCCTATTTCAATGCAATTTAAGCTATTTTAGACTTATTTTACCTTATTTTCGCTTTTTTGTCCCTTTTTTCCTTTTCCTTTCTTTTTTCTCTTGCTTTCTCCTTTTTTTCTCTTTTTTTTCTCCCCCCCCGGTTTGCCCCCCCCCGTTTTATTGCCCCCCCCGTTTCAAAAAAGTTGCCCCCCCCGTTTTGGAATTGCCCCCCCATTATAACCCCGGAGGGGGGGGGGCAGTGCACAGGTCTGCCATATTTCTAGACGTTACATGGTTGACCTTATATAAATGTAGAGACAAAAGACAAATAATCAAAACTCAGCTGTTAGCGTTTTAAAAATTTAAATCCCAGGCTTCCAGTAAATATACGAAATTCAATCAAATTTAACTAACTTTTAAGCGAGCACGCGAGGTTTACAGCTTGTTTATAAATATTATGTGTTTATTTAAGTTAAAATAATATTAAGAAGAAAAAGGAACGACGAAAACATGTTTAATAAATAACTTATTACTGCTTTGTGATAGTTTAAAAGCGGCGCATTGTGTTTCATTGCGCTGTGACCGTCCCTCGCTTCAGAATTTTTTTAAATACAATTTTAAAAAAAGTGTTATTGTTGCCGTTTGGCTGTTACTGAGCGGCTAAGAGATTTGTTTTTTCCATAGGTATTAGCGGTTTTTTATAAATATGTTAGTAATTATAACCAAAACCAAAAAATAACCTCCAGAAATTGTTTATGAAGATAATACGTGATTGCTTGAGTTAAATTATTCGGACACAAGTGTCCTAATACGAAACTTAGTAAAAAATTGGACGTTTTTCACATGAACACAGACTTAGCTGCGGATACTAGAGTAAATATCAAAATGGAATTCACGTGTGTGGCCAATTTTGCATCTATTGAAACGCTCAAGTGAGATGATTATTTATAGAACAAACTTACTTTACTGGATAAAATTAAATTATGAAATTATACAACAAACAAGGCATAGAAGATAGATGTAGTACAAACCTTATAAGGAACAATGATAAGACATCTATTTTTAACGCAAACACCAGACCTGTGCACGGTCTGGAAATGCCCCCCCCGCTTTATTGGAGGATTTGCTACTCCTGTTTTATTGCCCCCCCCCCCCGCCAAAAAATAAAAAAGTACCCTAAAATTATGACGTCATTTTTGACCTATGATGACGCCATTATCGCGAATTTTTTGCAGTTTTTAGCCTAATTCAATGTATTTTAGCCATTTTAGACCTAGGGTAGTGCATTTAATTTCGGCACCTTTTCGTTTTTCGAATGTAACTTTTCACTGTATTGCCTGATTTTCATGTTTAATAGCTCATTTTGAAGCTTTCACGATACTGCGTTGCGTCATAAAAGTTTTACTGTACGAAAGTTGTTTTCTTACTTAACCGGTACTCTACATGCCCCTGTGCTATGCGTTCTAGAACTGTTCGGAACAGTTCTAGAACCTGTTCCGAACAGTTCTAGAACCTGTTCCGAACAGTTCTAGGACTGATTTGCAGTTCTCAAAATCAAAAAATAAATAAAACTCCGCAAATGATATTTAAACACATAAAACAACGGAAATACACAATAAAATCACGTGATAAGTGTTGGAAAATGTTTCGGTGACTTTTATAATGCACCAAAGTACAACTTCGGCATTTTCAAATGCCGAATTTCTCACAAATTTAGAACTGTTTAGAACTTCTCACAAATTTAGAACTGTTCGGAACAGTTCTAAAACTGTTCCGAACAGTTTAAACTGTTTAGAACTTCTCACAAATTTAGAACTGTTCGGAACAGTTCTAAAACTGTTCCGAACAGTTCTAGAACTGGACCGGTTGAGTACGGGTTAATTAAATCAGTTTTTAAAAAAACGGAAAATTGCCGAAATTAAATGTATGCATTTAATTTCGGCACTTTACAAACAATCGATTGTTTCTCAGTCAAAAAATCATCATTTTCAAAAATTTAAAAGTCTATCATTATCTCCAGACAGTTTTCTTTAATTTAAGCTTCCACTTGTTGTTCAACGTGTAACTGGAAAAAAGTTACAGCTAAAATGCCAAATGGTAGCAAAATGAGCAAAATTTGGGAAAAAAGTGCATTTAATTTCGGCACTTTTTTTAAAGGACCCTCTTAATCAAGTTTAAGTGCAGTGCTATGACCCCTACACATTTCAACGTTGATTTTTATCTATTTAAAACTACAATTTAACACCCGACCACTTAATTCAACCCGTTTTTACCTGCAGTAATATGTGTGCCGAAATTACACGATTTTATTTAATAACGATTGCTCACCACAGACGCAACGTAGAACCACGGGGACTAAAAATTCGGAAAATAGACTAAATTTTACCAGGACAGTTTAATTTTTAAACCGATTTATTGCGTAATCATGAAATTCCCATGTTCTAAAAACGATTAAGAATTTTATTTTTTATAAATCACACAATTTCACATGAAAATATCACAACATAACAAATAAAAAGCTCACGGCTGTCATTTACATATAATTAGCTCTCATTTGAGCTATCAAACGTCATATTCCGTCCAGTATTACCAAAGATATAGTCCAAAATCAAAAATGCCCAATTGGAAAAAGTGCCGAAATTAAATGCACTACCCTATTTTTACCTTATTTTCGCTTTTTTGTCTCTTTTTTCCCTTTTCCTTTCTTTTTTCCTCTTTTTTCTCCCTTTTTTCTCTTTTTTTCTTTCTCCCCTGCTTGCCCCCCGTTTTATTGCCACCCCCTTTCAAAAAAGTTGCCCCCCGTGTCCATACATGGGCAAGTTGGTCCGGAGTGGGGGGGGGGTTAAAGTGTTAAACCCCAAATTAGGGGGGTTAAAATCCGAGAAACGCAAAATACCCATATCGTTTTTTTTTCTGGGGTGCATTTTAACCATATCGTTTTTCGATTTTAAAGGAAAAATAGGTAAAAAACGCTAATTTTAGGTCAAAAAGCCTTTTTTATTGCATTTTTGAGCTTTTTATTGCTTAAAACTGTCATTTTGACCTCAAAACTTAAGTTTGGAGGCAGTTAGAAGTCATTTTAAAGACATTTTTTTCTTCATTTTTCTAAAATTGGGGGGGGGGGTAACTTTTTCTCCCCCCCACTCCTGGGTGGGGGGTTAAACGTAAACCCTTAGAATTTGGGGAGGAGGGGTAAACCCCCCCGTGCCCATGTATGCCCGTGCCCCCCCCCGTTTTGGAATTACCCCCTCCGAGTAAAACCCCGGGGCGGGGGGCAGTGCACAGGTCTGCAAACACAATAACAAATATTTAACACAACACTACTATAAAACTAGAATAATAATAATAATAATATACCTACAAACTATGACGTTTCGGGCATAAGTTTAAGACGCCTATGTTCAAAAATATACTCCAAATATTAATTACAGTAAAAATTTTTTTGGGGGACCCCGAAAATAAAAAAAAAACGAAAAACACGAAAGTCTATCCATTTTATATGGGAAGATTGGGATATCTTTACCAACAAACAAACAAACAAACAGGCTAATTAACATGAAAGCCAAACATTTTCAGGAAAAATTTTTAGGTTTTTAATATCAGAAAAATATGAGAAATTTTATGGTTATGAAAAAACTATACAGTTTTGATTGCCAAAGGAGCTATTTACGAATTTCTTTTTTCAGCATACGCCATCAACAATGGTTAACCGCGCAGTGGCTTAAGCCATTTTTTTATAGGGAAATAAGCGTTTATTCAGCGCGTATATTTTCTGTAAAAAAAGGCTGATATTAAATTTATAAAGGGTAGTATTACGGATCCTTTTTTGGGGGGATACCGAAAACTTTGGAAGGATGTCACATTAAATACCCTATTTTATTGGGGCCCCTAAAACTTTAAGGAAACTTTAAGGAAAAGCACTGCTCATTTTTGAAAAAAGTTGGAGTTTTGGTAATTTTGAGATTTTTTTTGGGGGGGGAGGCAAAGGTGGACAGCCACTCGGATTTTTGGGGGATCTCGACCCCCGAAATTAGGGGGTGTCCAAAAAAAATTTTTTTGGTATACCCTAAATACCCCATTTTTAGTACTAGGACACCCCCCTTAATTTTAGGAGGGGGTGTCGGCATTTTTGAGATTTTTTGGTCGGGGATATAACCCCCTCTCTTGCCCACCTATGGGGGGTCCCCTGCCCTTACCCACAACTTTCCTCACGCCACGTTTTTCTCGTTCACTTTATGGTGATGGTTACGAGAACGGTGGTCTTTAATTACTGACTTTTTTTTAGCTCTGATTGGGATTTGACTGTAGGGAGCAACGTTCAGATGAGAGAGCGGATTCCATTCTGCTTTTACCCCCCGCATCCAGACTCCGAGATAAAGCGTTTTCACGCCGTCATGAAGATTAGAACCCACTACCAGGATGCCTGCTCTGTTAATGCCGGTAAATATCACCTTTTTCTTGTACCTACACACCCGAACAACACACAACTTTTTCATATAATACATTTACAGCAAATTTAAGCAAATCAATTCAACGATAGGGTTGAATCTTCTTTTTTCCACTCCGAAGAAGTTGCGATTGAAAGTTAATCCAGTGATAGTAGAAACTTAAAAAATTGATTGTTTTTAAAATGTGAATATAAATATTACAATTACATTGGCATTAAATTTTAATGCAAAAATTAATTAAAAAATAAAAATTTACAAATATGATAAAAAACTTTTAACAATCTTATAAATTATTTAAACAATTTTTATATTATGTTATATAATAATACATAAACCAGGTACGTACCGAGTCCGAGGGCTCCCCCGCCCAACCGCTGTCTTCAGTTTTCCTCCCGTCCGACCGTTTCGGGAAGGCGCCCCCCTGGTTACGTCCCTGATATAAACATTAGAATTACATTAACATTCAATTTCAATGGTGACACTCAGACCTGTGCACGGTCTGGAAATGCCCCCCGCTTTATTGGAGGATTTGCCCCCCCCCGTTTTATTGCCCCACCCCGCCAAAAAATGAAAAAGTACCCTAAAATTATGACGCCATTTTTGACCCATGATGACGCCATCATCGCGAATTTTTTGCGGTTTTTAGCCTATTTCAATGTATTTTAAGCCATTGTAGACCTATTTTTACCTTAATTTAGCTATTTTTGTCCCTTTTTTCTTCTTTGTTTTCTGTTTTTTTCCCTTTTTTTCTTTCTCCCCTGCTTACCCCCCCCGTTTAAAAAAAGTTGCTGCCTGTGCCCCCCCCCCCGTTTTAATTGCCCCCCCCCCAAATAAAACCCCGGGGGGCAGTGCACAGGTCTAAACATTAGTTCATATTTTAAAAAAATAGATATAATATTAAAAAAAAACTTTTAACACTCCAATGAATTGATTTAAAATTGGTTATACATAAGACTTTTTCTGATCAGAAAAGCTCGCTCTTTCAAAAAATTCATACTAATTTTTGTATTTATCGATAAAACATAGGGTGAATAATTTAAGGGATGATGGTAATTCCCTTCAGGGTATTATGGCCTTCGACAACCATTCTGCTGAATTCAAAAAAATAGTGAACAATATTCAAATAAAGAGACAAAAATGTGTTATCGCGCTTTTTCTAGGTCTACTGTTTACAAAAAGCAGCATTGGGTCTTAGCAAAATAAGAATTAATTTTTTTACAAATTGCTACAAAAACTTAATTGATCTAAAAACAAACAA